>VFXL01000586.1:0-100001 GCA_009761765.1 Phenacoccus solenopsis | reverse complement strand
GACAAGACCAAAAAAAAAAAGAACGAATAAATAAACGATATCACAAATAGATCAACACGACGCTGAAAAATGATAAACCATAAGTCCAGTGAAAAAACACATAACACGTATAAAAACATAATGCAACCGCTACTTGACCCACGTCACAAGAAAAATCTAGACAGTCGTTAAAAAATGTTGATATTCGATACATAAAAACGCGTGAGGCGGACAAGCGCTTTATCAAAAAAGTACGTACTGACAAATACACGAACCCATATATTAGAACTTAGAAGTAATAAAACGTTCAGTAAAAAAAAAAAAAAAAACGTAAGCAGCCATGCCGCATTACTGGAGCTGAGTTTTTAACTGGGGCTTGTTTTGATTTAGTAATAACCACGCTCAACCGTTCATCACTACAGGCCACACCTAATACCAAGTCTGAAAACCCCTACCCTATCCTTTCCAAAAACACTTAAGAAGTTCAATTTGACACAAATGTAGTATTTCTTGCCATGAAATAATCATGCGAACGCATATTTCTCAAATTATAACTATTTGAGGGTCCTCAAATTATCTTCAAATTTTGTAAATCCGCCATTTTGGATCCATTTTGACTCAAATTTAAGTGGTTATATTCTGGTCACAAACTAATCCTACACACAAAGTTTGACCATTCTAGGCCGATTTGGTGATGAGATATGGAAGATTCATGAAATTTCCTGCAGCAATTTCCCCTCTAAAAGCCGTTTTTTGCTCTAACTGCCCTCCAAAATCACTGAAGAAGCTAAAATCAAAATAAGTTTGTCACTTGGGCTCATTTTATCATATGACACAGCAATAAAAAATTTTCGACCACTCCTGTACCCCAGGTCCATTTCGCTGGCCCCGCCCATTTTAAGTGGGGGTTCGAAAATAGTGTCAATCGTTTGTGCATCGTTTGTGCACGTTTGTGCACCCACTATTTTCGTTTGTGCTCCCCTCCAACTTTTTATTTTTTAAAAAGTCTATGGGCGGGGCTGGGGAAATGCAGCCCCGCCCATTTTAGGTGGGGGGTTGTAGAATATGTCAATCGTTTGTGCTTCGTTTGTGCACGTTTGTGCACACATAATTTTCGTTTGTGCCCCCCTCTTTTAATGGGCGGGGCTGGGGAAATGCTGCCCCGCCCATAAGTGGTGGGGGATGAAAAATATGTCAATCGTTTGTGCTTCGTTTGTGCATGTTTGTGCACACATAATTTTCGTTTGTGCCCCCCTCTTTTGATGGGCGGGGCTGGTGGGAAATGATGCCCCGCCCATCAGTAGTGGGGGGTGAAAAATATGTCAATCGTTTGTGCTTTGTTTGTGCACGTTTGTGCAATCATTTATTTTGTTTGTGCTCCTCTCCATTCCTACATTTTTTATAAAACTTCGGGATGTGGCTGGGAGTATGCTTTTCAAAGAGGGGAAGTACATTTATTCGACTCCAAAAAGGAATTTTCTTCAAGTATGTCATTTATTGTTTGTGCTTTGTATGCTGAGTTTTGTGCACTTATTACCTTTATTCTAGCCCTACCCATTTGTACTTCTTATTAATCAGGTTAATAGAACTGCTATGCCTGTTGTTGACCATTTTGAATACATTACTTTTATTTCATTTTCATTTTTAGCAGAAAGGGCGAATAAGAAGAGCTGGTCATCCTCAAAAGCATATGTCTACCGTGAGGAAGTATAATTTAACGTGAAGTCACGTTTTTTGAGAAACTGTGTGAAATTATTTGTTTTTTAGACCTGTTTGAACATAAAATGACCTGACCTCACACGATTCCAAGTTTTAGGTTATAAAAAGATAAATTACGAGAGGTCATACTTTGTATAATACTTGATGAAATTTAGAATAAGCGGAGTTGGTAGAACTTTGAATTTTAGAAAATTTATTTATTTATGTAGGAAAATTAATTATTCAAATAACTTTCTTTAAAATAGTATAATTAAAAAAGTCCGCTTTTAAGATACTTCAGTATCTTCTAGTTTATATTATTGAATGTATATTTTTTAGCTCAATTTTTTTTTTTTTCTTTTTCATCTTATTGAGAGAGTGAGTCACGGACACCAACATATCCAAATTTCAGCTCCCTAAGTGCATTTTTGAGGGAGTTAAATTTGAGAAATATGTGCTCATATGATTACTTGCACATTTACTTATTTACATTGCTGCAAACCAAACTTTTTTAGTGTTACCACAAGGCAAGCTGGAGTTCGGACAATGACTTTTGAAATGCAACTTGCACATATGTGATAGTCGCTGTAGAAAGGGCCCTTACATGTAAAAAATCATATTACTATTTTTTTTTTATTCTAAAAACGTTCCTTCACAACGTGGTGCGGTCAAAATGTCGCAAAATTACGTATTTATACCATATTTTTGAGTTTGAAGTTGACATAGTATGGTGGTTATACCGCATAGTAGTTTTGTTTTCGGACCCTTTCTACATCAACTATCACATACTTAGTTTTGTGACCTATGCCCTGCAGTAAGTAAATCCAGACCTTAAGACTTATTAATTGTGAGAAAACCTTTAGGTGTCATAAATCGATAATAAAACGCCTTAATTTTTAAAAATAATAATAACAATATTATATAATGAAGATGGAATGGAAAAAAATCAATAAAATGAAACAGTATGCATAGAAATATATGTTTTCTTAAATTGACATAATTTCTTATTTAGTAAGCAGCAATGCCATGCGACCGAGTGATTATTGCACCCTTCAGAGTGAAAGTCCCGACCTCTGAATTGAATATAAATTTTATAATAAATTTTTAAAGTTTTATTTTCTGCATTACTAATTATTTTATCAGAAATCATTATTACTAAATAAACCAGCAGAGTAATTTATCAAAAGTTAAATAAAGCACATAATTTTGAAAATATGCTTCAGAACTTTATAACGCTTGTGAAAATGAAATGATTGAGTTTTTTAGTGGTTATAAATTCATTTTTAGGGGAATATTTTTTCATGAAAAAAGGTTGAATAATGAATCATTTCACGGTGTTTTTTTTTTATAATCATTTGGAACATTGCAATCTTCATAAAATATTTAGTTCACTGTCCATATATTACTATAAATATATATCTCTCAAATATAACTCTAAGAAAAATGCATTTAGAGCTCTGAAATTCGGATATGTTATCTTTGCACTCCTCAGCACTAAATTCTCTTTTTTATAAAAGGAAAATAACTTCGAAAAATTTAATTTCAATTTTTGTTGGTTTAAAAATTAAAAACTCAATCATTTCATTTTCCAAGCATTATAATGTTCTGAAGCATATATTCAAAAATATGTGCTTTATTTAACTTTTGATAAATTACTCTAGTTTATTTAGTAATAATGATTTCTGATAAAATAATTAGTAATGCAGAAAATAAAACTTTAAAAATTTATTATAAAATTTATATTCAATTCAGAGGTCGGGACTTTCACTCTGAAGGGTGCAACAAATCACTCGGTCGTATGGCATTGCTGCTTACTAAATAAGTAAATGTGCAAGTAATCATATGAGCACATATTTCTCAAATTTAACTCCCTCAAAAATGCACTTAGGGAGCTGAAATTTGGATATGCTGGTGTCCGTGACTCACTCTCTCAATAAGATGAAAAAGAAAGAAAAAAAAAAAATTGAGCTAAAAAATATACATTCAATAATATAAACTAGAAGATACTGAAGTATCTTAAAAGCGGACTTTTTTAATTATACTATTTTAAAGAAAGTTATTTGAATAATTAATTTTCCTACATAAATAAATAAATTTTCTAAAATTCAAAGTTCTACCAACTCCGCTTATTCTAAATTTCATCAAGTATTATACAAAGTATGACCTCACGTAATTTATCTTTTTATAACCTAAAACTTGGAATCGTGTGAGGTCAGGTCATTTTACGTTCAAACAGGTCTAAAAAACCAAATAATTTCACACAGTTTCTCAAAAAACGTGACTTCACGTTAAATTATACTTCCTCACGGTAGACATATGCTTTTGAGGATGACCAGCTCTTCTTATTCGCCCTTTCTGCTAAAAATAAAAATGAAATAAAAGTAATGTATTCAAAATGGTCAACAACAGGCATAGCAGTTCTATTAACCTGATTAATAAGAAGTACAAATGGGTAGGGCTAGAATAAAGGTAATAAGTGCACAAAACTCAGCATACAAAGCACAAACAATAAATGACATACTTGAAGAAAATTCCCTTTGGAGTCGAATAAATGTATTTCCCCTCTTTGAAAAGCATACTCCCAGCCACGTCCCGAAGTTTTATAAAAAATGTAGGAATGGAGAGGAGCACAAACAAAATAAATGATGCACAAACGTGCACAAACGAAGCACAAACGATTGACATATTTTTCACCCCCCACTACTGATGGGCGGGGCAGCATTTCCCAGCCCCGCCCATTAAAAGAGGGGGGCACAAACGAAAATTATGTGTGCACAAACATGCACAAACGAAGCACAAACGATTGACATATTTTTCATCCCCCACCACTTATGGGCGGGGCAGCATTTCCCCAGCCCCGCCCATTAAAAGAGGGGGGCACAAACGAAAATTATGTGTGCACAAACGTGCACAAACGAAGCACAAACGATTGACATATTCTACAACCCCCCACCTAAAATGGGCGGGGCTGCATTTCCCCAGCCCCGCCCATAGACTTTTTAAAAAATAAAAAGTTGGAGGGGAGCACAAACGAAAATAGTGGGTGCACAAACGTGCACAAACGATGCACAAACGATTGACACTATTTTCGAACCCCCACTTAAAATGGGCGGGGCCAGCGAAATGGACCTCTGTACCCCCACCACTATTTTAGGTTGGTAACCTCGCCTTCCCCCCTCCAACATCATGTATGGAAGTGAATTCGGGATATAGTATACAACTTATCCCCAATAACCATATGAATTCATATTAATTACATTTTTACCAACTTGAGGCTCCTCAAGCTCTACTCAAAATTTTGATAATCCGCCATTTTGAATCCATTTTGATCCAAATTCAAGAGGTCATATTGTGGTCACCAACTAACCTCACACACAAAATTTGACCACTTTAACTTGATTTGGTGGGGAGATATGGAAGATTCAAGAAATTTCATGACTCAAAACTTCCTCAAAAAGCCGTTTTTTGATCTAACTCCTCTCAATATGCACTCAAGAAGCTGAAATTTGGATATGTTAGTATCCGTGACTCACTCTTTCATATGAGATCAAAACGAAAAATTTGAGCTATTTGCCTCTTCTCCAGCTCAAAATTTGAGTGATCCGCCATTTTGAAATTTATCGAAAAAAAAAAAACTATTTTTGCGCATTTTCAAGAAGAGTTCCTCACCAAATTTTGAGCGAATTTTATGAATACTCGCCGGCTACGCGTGGGGAAAAAAAATATATATATATATATATACGTAAATCTATCAAGGTGAGATCCGATTAAAAACTGGGCAACCTGAGATCCGACTCAAAATTTACAAATTATGGAATATATAGGAAGGGTAATTGCTTATTTATAGCATCTGATACATAACCACCATAGAGGGGTAACAAATTCTTAAAATAAATTATTTGAGAAGTTTTGAACAAGGTGAGATCCGTAAGTAAAGTATGGAAAGCTGAGATCTTATACACATATACAACCATTTTTGACGATAACGTTTCGATAAGTCGAGATCCAGCAACGTTGCCATAAATATTGTATGGTAATTTCGTGTATTTTTTTTATTTTATTCAAATCTAATAAAGTATACTTTATTTGAGACAAATGTTCATGTGGACAGTAGGCTAGCAAGTATTTACGTATTAAATATCTATTTTTTTTTCTATTTTTTGAGCGATTATTGCATTTTGATGAACATGTGAAAAATTTTTATGCGTTCATTGTGAGAAGTGAATTTCGATGCAGCCTACTTTTGTAAAATTGAATAAACTATACATGTATAAAACATGGATTTGATGAAAGACGTAGGGAGGAAAGTGGAGAAGTGCACAGAAAGTGATTTACATGAATTTTGCTAAAAATACGGTTAGAGCCATTTTATGGAGTTTCTCAAATATCATTTTTTTTAATAACCTCAAAATAATGGTTCACAAATTTTGAGAGGAGCTGGAGAGAGGGCAAATTCCTTAAAATTTTCGTTTTTTTTCAGACGAAAAAGTAAGTTGCGGACTTTAACATATCCAAATTTCAGCCTCTTAAGTATATTTTGAGGGGATCTAGGGCAAAAAACAGCTTTTTGAGGAAGTTTTGAGTTATGAAATTTCTTTAATATCTCATATTATCTCCTCATCAAATCAACCAAAAAGTTCAAATATTGTGTGTGGGGTTAGTTTGGCACTATGACCTTTTGAATTAGGGTCAAAATCAATCCAGAATGGCGGATTATCAAAATTTGAATAGAGCTTAAGGAGTCTCAAAAAACGAGGATTTGAAAAATATGAATTTGAATGATTAATAACGATGAGAAGTATGCTGTATGCTAATTTCACATGTGATTTTGAAGCGGAATGAGGAGGGTGGTTGTCCTCAACATTTTGTGGGAGTAAACGAAAAAACGAAAATAAACGGCTTTTGGAGGGGAAATCACAATGTGATATTTCATGAATCTCGCATATTTCCTCATCAAATTAACCTAGAAGGGTCAATCCTTGTGTGTAGATTTGATTGGTGTCAAAATATGAGCCCCTTGAATTTAAGTTGAAATCGATTGTAAATGGATCCCAAATAGCGTATGTCCAAAATTGAGTCAAGCTTGAGAAGCTTTAAGCAACTGAAAAGTATGAACTTTTCCAATTTTGGAGGACAAAAAATTCTACATATTTCAGATTAAACTTCTCGGTGTTTTTAGTACGGATAAGGGGTGATGAATATGGGCTATAAGTTTGAGAAGTTCACTTGACAATATTACCTCCAAATATAATCAAGCCCCGATTAAAAAGTGAGCTCCAGTGATGCGGCATGGCTGCTCACTTTTTTTTCATTTTCAAATAATCTAAGACAGTAGGAAGAGGTTCTCTGATTCAGATATTGAAGTTATATAGAAATGGAATTCACACCTCAATTTTTTTTTTTGGTCAAGTAGGTGTATCAAAATGAAATATATAATAAAATTTTGATTTTTCTGAAAAGAATTCTATGTGAAGTTATCGAAAAAAATATAACAAATCAGCTACCTAAACAACCCAACAACAATAGAAAACCTGTTTAAATTCCTTAAAGCTACCAACCTCCTATCCAAAATCTAAACACCGCCTCTGGCCTTCGTTGCAGAATACGGCAAGTTAATGGAAAAAAGTAAAGTAAAGTTTTTAAAATAAAATAATTAAAAAATAAAACACAAAAGTTAAACTTTGTTCGTAAAGTAAATTCTTTAAAATTTGTATAGCATGGCAGTTTTCCCAGAATTATAATTCTATACATTTTTGCAAATTTTGAGGAAATACCTCTCTCCCCTCAGGGAATAAATGGGCATTTTAGAACAATTGCAGCTTTTATTTCAGGATTTATAGCGTAAATTATGTCAAGAAAAACAGCTAATAGTGAGTAATTTTTGAGACTTTAGAAAAGCATAAATACAAATGGGAAAACTTCAAGCTCCGCTCGACACGTGTTAATATTATTCTTAAGTTATGAAATTTTTAAAGGTTTATTTTGAGTCCAAAATGAATAACTTGAGGGGGAGTGAGCATGAAAATTCGACATCTTGAAATATGGTGCTACCTTAAGGGACAGTATAAATGTGTATTCGCTTTATGTATTTAAAACTTGATATTTAATTTTTTTCTTGTTTTTCTCCCTGGTTGTTAATTTTTTCCGGCAAAGTGAGCACGTGCTCTCGCAAATAATAACAGTTTTTAATTTTAAAGCTTTCGACACAAAAAAACTTTATTTTTAAATATCGATACATAACGCGTTTTCGGCAAACAGACCTTTTCAGTGCAATAATACAGTATCGATATTTAAAAATAAAGTGTTTTTGTGTCAAAAGTTTTTAAAATTAAATACGTAAAACAACACTGAAGAAAAACTTTTTTTCTTGAAAATAACAATTTTATGTGAATTTTAGCCATTCAAGAAGATTCGTTTTTTTTTTGCATCTAATTTTTTTATTCATAAGCTTGATTTTTCTACAATTTCTTCTTGTTTTTTTTTTTTCGAAAAATGATGATTTTTAGCATTAACCTCAAGGTTTGACATTTTTCTCGAATCTCATTTTATTTTTAGTTTTCTTAGAGATTACCTCAAAATTTGAAATATCCTGAATTTTGCTTCTCTTTTTCCTTTAGATTCAGCTTAAAGTTCGCGTTTTTTTTTTCGAATCTCAATTTATTTTTAGTTTTTCAAAGATTACCTTCAAGTTTAAAGACTTTCTGATTTTTTTTTCCATGAAGTCAGCTGGAAGTTCAAAATTTTTCTCGAATCTTGTTTTATTTTTATATTTAAAGTGCTTATTTTGTCAAAGTGTCTTAACAACATAAATAATTTTTACAAAATGATTTAAAATTTATTTTAAAGTATTTTACAGTTGGTAAACGGACTCTTGTTTCACACGATTATTTTCTCGTTGCTAACTGGAAGAGTTATCTTTAAGTAATTTAAGGTAGTGCAAAATAGACCTGTTTTTGATTTCATAACAAACACTTAATTTGATTTTATTTCAAAACGTCTTGCTGCCTAAAGTATAACGTATTCGTGATTCAATACCGAATATAAGGAACGGAAAGATGAGATCCGCGTTGTTGCCGAATGCGCGGATCTCATCTGTTTCGAAACGTAACACTTAGATATACTCTGGTAGAGCGCTCTCTGCAAAACAAACGTCGAACTGACTTCGTATATGTTGGCCGAAAAAGTGGAAAGATGAGATCCGGGCAAAAATTGGGCAATGCATTCCTGATGGTATCCTGATGTCAAAAAACTCGATATACACGCTAAGAAAGGTGAGATCCGAAATCGGATCTCACCTTTCCAAAACGGAGCTCACCTTTCCACGAAATGTATATTTTGGATCTCACCTTTCGGAAATATAAATCTATATATATATATACCCAAAAGTTGGACATTTGCCAGATGATTACAAATGGTCTGAAACGTAAAGATTTGAAGACCCCACCCTCCCCCGACTTCCCTTCCCAAATCAGGTAGGCTGTAATAGCTATCGTTTTGTTAAAAACTCAGCTAAAAAAATTGCTTCAAACAAACTAGCGTTGAATCCATATAGATGCAACGAGTATATATGCGCGGTCATTTCTTGATGAAAGAATCGCGCTTACATCGATTTTAGATGGTTAGTTTAATAACGAAAATGACAAAAAAAAACATTAAAATAACTATACAAGCATTGAATTTCATGTTTTTAACACAAAAAAGCGTGACAATAATATTCTGTTTAATCGTGAAAAAAATAATATAATTCATATTTTTTTTCATCCGAATTAATACTACAGTTATTTTTCAAAAGGTTGAACTCATAAATCAACAAAGAATTCCTATATCAAGCATATGAATTACTCGAAACCAAGAACATAACAAAATTTCGATTCGGAATTTCCTCAATTTTATCGTGTACTACTACTTACGATGAAATTTTGCATGCAAGCTCCTAAGATGTATCCAAATGCAAGCCTTTCCAATTTTTCAAAATTATTTTTTCTAAAAGAAGATATGAAATGGCAAAAAAGGCTGAATGAATTCTTCTTTAAATGAAAATAAAAAGTGACAAAGCACTCATCCGCAAATATCTCAAAAGTCTTGCTCGAAAACAGTCACAAAAACAATATATTGAGCAGTTAACGAAGTTTTAATCACTTTGTACAACTTTTAATTCTATTTTGTAGTTTTTCATGAGGCTGCTTTGGTGCCACCTCAAAAAAAGGCTCTCAGTTACTAAAGATGGAAATATTCCAAAAAAATCAGAGGATGGAGATGGAAGTACCGCCAGAATGTGGCTGTAATTCGGGAAATGGGGGCGGGGGTATCTGACTCCTTTCACCGTGGTCCCTGTCTGTATGTATGAATTTCAAATGAATATTAACATTTACATATGAATTCTTCACGAACGATTTGCGTTCAGTATGTTTCACAGCAGCTTTCAAGCACTCCTATCTGCTAACTTTAATCATTCTCAGAATTAATATTTTTATAATATACTGGTAAAACTCATAATCAGGTGACATTAGGTTACCTTACATTTAATCAACTCTAAAATACAGTAGTTTCTGAAGATCTATCCACTTGACTTAGCTCGAAAAACTGATCTCAGCCCATTCTCAATATTTCATGTAAATTCATTGAGATTAACTCAAGCTATCATATCACGAGAAATAGCCTAAACTCACTTAACGTCACCATATTTCACATTGGATAGATTCCTAAAACTAAACACCTCTGAAAGCCAACTCACTCTGCCTATCGTCAGAATTTCAAGTCGATTCGTTGAAGTTTACTCAAGCTGAGGTCACACTGATTTCAAAATCTAATTCAGCTTTGGAACACTAGCTCTACTACCATACAAGTTTTGAGTCAATCGATTGAGTTCAATTCGAGTTATAGCGTCAGGAAGAAGATGTTGATACAAGGAACAAATAAAAGGGTAACCAACTAAAAAAACATAAGTGAACCTAATCGCGGGCTTCACATTCCGAGTGAAATTCCCTAAAAAATATATTTTTTAGCTAGCCGATCGTTGCAAATTACTAGCACGTACAATATGGGAAAGATATATTCAGCAACCTTATGATTAGATTCATTAAAAATACTTTCCTCTTCCATTAACCGTTTCAAATTCGCTATCACAGAACTATTTCCTAAGCTACCAGTGTTACTTCCCGTTGGGATATTGCGTTCGATTTCATAATTCCCAGAGGCGAGTAATTTTATAGCTTTTCTATGTTTCTCATACTTTTCTTTAACAACCTGAAATGAAAATTTGAAGAAATACCGAATTTATTGGTGAAGGTAATATGTAACAAAGATTAATATTTTATTATCATCTTTTCATCAAACTTACACTATCAGCGTTTATAGCGCTTTGGATCATTTGCTTATACGTTTCTAAATTACTTTTAATTGATCCAGTTAATTTTTCCGATTCTGTGCGAGTCCATTTTTCCTTAAACTGCGCCCGAAGTGTATCGTCTGCTTGTTTCTCTTCCATCAACAATTTTTCTGTCTGAAAGGGAAATAGTTTTGAAAAATGTATACGATACAAATGTAATAACAACATGATATGACAATTGATAACGAAATGTCTGTTCACCTCATCAAGTATTTCTTGGTTACACTTCAATAAATCAGGAAGTTCTCTGATCATTCGATCAATTTGCTCCATACCTCCTTCTCTTATCACATTTTCTGATTTTGCAATAACCGATGGTGGGACAGATACTCCGTTGGTATCTTCTAAAGCCGCAGGTAAATTTAACGAAGCCAGAACACTAAAAAATGAAACAAAACAATCATAGCTATAATGCAGAACTTAATAACTACCGCCATCTTTTTTTCTTTTTTAACCCGTGCGCAATGTTACAAAATGACAAAATTTATCAATTTTCCGCAAAATAAGATACTTAGTGGAAGCGGAAAAATTTATGTAGTTACTGGGAGTCCGTCCATTAAGCAAAACATTGAACATTAGAAATATCAAGAAAATGCATACAGTCAGAAATAACGCTGAAATAAAAATTTGAAATATCATTATTGCCAGCTGGGGGGTCCGCCCCCAGACCACCATTGGTCGCTTGCTTCGCTCGGTCACATCCTTTGGTTTTTGTATTTCTCGCTCGCTTCGCTCGCTCCATTCGTATCAACTCTTTTCACTTTTGAATAACAATCATTAATTCCATAAAATGAGAGAACCGGGCCAGGCATAAACAATCATCAAAATTATGGCTGTGTTATTTATTCTGAAAACTTGGCAATATTTTCATTTGGTAGGGGTTTAAGGTAGTAACATTTCGCAACTTCTTTTCATGTTTTATTCATCAGTGTAATATTGTATTCTTATATAGGTATTGTACAATAATAAAATTGAGAATAATTTTTCATAATATTTTCTTTATTGAGTTTAAAAATTATGTAAAAATACGCTGATAACGTGATATAACAGTATACTAAAAAGTAATAAGTCATGAAATACAAACAGTATAAGTCACAAAATACTAGTAGTATAAGTCGCCCATTTAATTTATAAATATATTTTTTACAAAAATCCGCTTATGGCGCTTCAGTGACTACCTAGCGAGGTAAACAGTTCAACTGATTACTATGTAAGTTATGACATGTTGAAAATAACCAGGTTCCCAACTTTGTTTAAGCTCTCCTGAAAAATCGTGATTTTCGACTTATACCCTTAATACTTATTAGTGGTATTTGAGTTGTACTCTTAATACTTATCACCCTTCAATTGCTCCAATGTAATATGTGCTCTGAATAAGCGCATAAAGAGTGCACCAGTTGCGAGGTTACGACAATATCAATTTCATGAGTGTAATTTTTTAGTAGATGCTGGTTTGACTTATAAAAATACATTTCTTTATTAATTTAGTAATTTTATAATCGCTTTGTAATCATTGACATTCTATTTCACTTATTTATTACTGTGGTTCTTTTTGCTCGGGCATTTTGGAGATGGAAAAAATAGTGTTTTGGCAAACTTCAAAGTTGAGTATCTCAAAGCGACTTTTCAAAAAAAAAAAAATTCACATATTCTGAAAGAGAAATGTGTTTTCTTCATAATAAAAGTGTTTCCAGATGTTTTTAGGAATTACAGTGTATTTGAGAACCAACTAAAAAAAGGTTGTTCTATATGCCCTAGTCTCGCCTAAATTAATAAATTGATTTTAACACAGATTTATAAGCCTTTCTCAGCTGAATTATTTATTTTTTTCCATGGGAATGCACAGAAATGATATAGGAAAAATTTGTTTATCATCAATCATCATGTTCATAAGTCATTAAACTTCTTTATAAGTAGAGTATTCAACTCAAATTTTGAAAAAATCTGTGGGTAGTAATGGTGACAATCAACAACTGGCGTGTTATGAAAATATTCTGAAGTCATCAGCCGTTGTACTAATACACACTTGCAAAAACGTGCACTGAGATTCCCATTTTGGCTCCAAAACTCATCATAATTGCTTATGAAAAATAATGTGCATTTTTTTCCTATTGTAAAAGTACATACAGAAATGTAATTCATTTTTTGAAAAACCATTCAAATGTGAGTTTTATTTCAATTTTTAAAAAAATTAAAATTCATAATTGGATATAAAGTGTATGGGAAACACACTGAAAAAATAAATCATCGCGTAATTTATAACCTTTTTAACGGATTTGAGCATATGAATGCGAGTACTTAAGGCCGAACATATTTACCCCGTGTAACTCGCACCTGAAGAATCGCGAATGCAACCAAAATGTTTTACAACGCGCAGGTCATTTACGAATGTTGAAGATTTTCGAATTTGTAACTCGCTATTACAGCCTTATTTTAGGTCCATTCTTTCAGGAATTTTTATACATTCTTATTATTGTTATTTTCAACGCGCTGATTGAAAAAAAAATCAAAAATTGAAAGGAAGCAAAAATACAGAAATTTTAGTTTTTCTTTACCCTATTCATCAAGCCCAGTTATACGTCGTTTTCAAGCGTTGAAATTCGTGACGCTCAAGGTCAGACGGGTTTCGTTTCTGTCCTACAGCCGAAGCAACGAACGCGTTGCGCGAACGCAGCCAACATTCGCAAAAATATAAAAATTCTCCACACATTCGACTTCAATTGCGGCATCATTTACCAATCAATTTTCTCGAATTTTTGAAATATCATTCATGTTGTGGATCCCAAGACGTAGAATTGAAGAAAATTCGAACGGAAGGAAAGATACAAAAATTTCGGTTTTCGCTCGGTCACTCCTACTCATTTTGGAGCTAAGAAGTTGAAAATGAGCACTAATTATCGGGACATCACCTTACATGAGATGTTTAGCATAAATTTGAAAAAAATTTAATTTCGGCGATTTTGGTTTTTTTTTCGAACTTTGGACTCCAATTAAAGAGTGAAAGATCGGGGCTTATCGAGAGTTATTACAAAAAATGAAGTACTCGCGCTGTAGAATAATTTAGATGGAAAAATAATAAAAAAATTTCGAGACGGAAATCTAGAAATGAAATTTTGGGCCCCGTCCCCACACTTGGGGAGTAAACTCGAAAAACGATTTCAAACCTATTCCGCAGCGATAGAAACTCGAATTTGGAATTTCAAAAAAATCCTCCGACGGTTCTTCAGTTATAAGCGTACAAACATACAAACAAACAAACATTTCTTACTTTTATAAATATAGATAGATAAAGCTACAAGAAAAAAACAAAAAACAAAAATAGGGCCAAAAATACGTTGTTCCAATCGCCCAGCCTCTCCTAGCGAACGAATTTCGATGATTTTTTAATTATGCAGTTATGTCATCAAGCAAAAGAAATTGAAAATTTTGATCAGGGAGTTACTTCTATGACACACGAGCAGTATTTTACTGTTTACTGCAGCAGTAAATTACTGCAGCAGTATGAGATGCATCAACACAAATGGGAACGGTCACACGTAAGCGCGACAGTAAAATACTGCGTGACAAAAATTTGCAGTATCAAAACTTACTGCAGACTTTGATACTGCAGCAGTAAGCCGTCAGTATTAGATATGCTTATTGTATATCGAGGGGACACACGAGCAGTAAAATACTGCGGTTTTTTTCAAATTCGCACGCTAAATACGAAAGATGTTAAGGCGGTGCTTTGGAAATAAGGTAAATGCTAAAAAGTTAATTCTATAATAAAAAAAATGAAAAAATTGGGAAAATAAATGCTAAGCACCATCAAACAAAATCTCCAAAATAATATATTGTAATTTCAAATTGTTTGGTTGCGTTATTTTTGAGAAAAATGCTACCAACGAAAAATATATTCTACTTTCATAGGTAGCATTTCAATTTTGTTCATCTAGGCGGTGCTTCGGAAAGTAAGTAGGTAAGTGCAAAAAAGTTTTTCTTCTTTTTTCAAGTTTTTCAACTTCAAATATTGATAGACATTATACTAAAAAATAACACGTCGTTCGCGTCCATCATGTAAGCTCTTTTCGAAAAATTGTTCGATTACTGTGCAGTAAATACTGCTCGTGTGTCAGTAGAAGAATTTGCAGTAAAAAACTGTTATAGTAAAATACTGCTCGTGTGTCATAGCCCTTAAAAAAACCAATTGTTCTCCTTTTTTACTGCATAACAAGCGAGGTCCGCTGGACCTGGCAATAGGGTTTTTGCTATAATATCACAGACTACTAATCACTACTTTATAATATGAGCCTGGTAATATTACGTTATTCACGTTACGTAATTTCGGTTAACTTACCGAATGGAAGAATGAACTTTATTCAAGAATTTATTAAATTTGAAACTATCCGTCACGATTTCGAAATTCGCGGTCTTTTAGATCAAGTCGATGTAATCGTGAGAGTTTAAAGGCAGTTGGAGAGGGAAATAAGTAATACCTTTTCGCGATTTATATTGCTCATCTTTTTTCCACTAAACTCGATTCTCAAACGTCAAAAGATTGGGAAATTCCGTAATTTCGTGTACCTCCTTCCCAAGTTCGACGATCTTAAAAAATTCCTTCAGCCACAAGCGTTCATCGCCGATGAGAAAGTTCCTAAATGCGACGAAGGAGAAAAGAAAAATCGCGCGTGAAAAAGAATAAGAATTTGTGAATTGCTTGTAAGGATAGCCATCTACTAGTTCACTGTTCTATATTCAACGCTAAAACACCAAAACAACGTCTTGACCTCATCCAACAAAATCGCTTATGCTCCAATTGTTTCGGGAAAGGCCATTCCAGCACTAATTATCGGGACATCACCTTACATGAGATGTTTAGCATAAATTTGAAAAAAATTTAATTTCGGCGATTTTGGTTTTTTTTTCGAACTTTGGACTCCAATTAAAGAGTGAAAGATCGGGGCTTATCGAGAGTTATTACAAAAAATGAAGTACTCGCGCTGTAGAATAATTTAGATGGAAAAATAATAAAAAAATTTCGAGACGGAAATCTAGAAATGAAATTTTGGGCCCCGTCCCCACACTTGGGGAGTAAACTCGAAATAACGATTTCAAAACCTATTCCGCAGCGATAGAAACTCGAATTTGGAATTTCAAAAAAATCCCTCCGACGGTTCTTCAGTTATAAGCGTACAAACATACAAACAAACAAACAATTTCTTACTTTTATAAATATAGATAGATAAAGCTACAAGAAAAAAACAAAAAACAAAAATAGGGCCAAAAATACGTTGTTCCAATCGCCCAGCCTCTCCTAGCGAACGAATTTCGATGATTTTTTAATTATGCAGTTATGTCATCAAGCAAAAGAAATTGAAAATTTTGATCAGGGAGTTACTTCTATGACACACGAGCAGTATTTTACTGTTTACTGCAGCAGTAAATTACTGCAGCAGTATGAGATGCATCAACACAAATGGGAACGGTCACACGTAAGCGCGACAGTAAAATACTGCGTGACAAAAAATTTGCAGTATCAAAACTTACTGCAGACTTTGATACTGCAGCAGTAAGCCGTCAGTATTAGATATGCTTATTGTATATCGAGGGGACACACGAGCAGTAAAATACTGCGGTTTTTTTCTAAATACGAAAGATGTTAAGGCGGTGCTTTGGAAATAAGGTAAATGCTAAAAAGTTAATTCTATAATAAAAAAAATGAAAAAATTGGGAAAATAAATGCTAAGCACCATCAAACAAAATCTCCAAAATAATATATTGTAATTTCAAATTGTTTGGTTGCGTTATTTTTGAGAAAAATGCTACCAACGAAAAATATATTCTACTTTCATAGGTAGCATTTCAATTTTGTTCATCTAGGCGGTGCTTCGGAAAGTAAGTAGGTAAGTGCAAAAAAGTTTTTCTTCTTTTTTCAAGTTTTTTCAACTTCAAATATTGATAGCACATTATACTAAAAAATAACACGTCGTTCGCGTCCATCATGTAAGCTCTTTTCGAAAAATTGTTCGATTACTGTGCAGTAAAATACTGCTCGTGTGTCAGTAGAAGAATTTGCAGTAAAAAACTGTTATAGTAAAATACTGCTCGTGTGTCATAGCCCTTAAAAAAACCAATTGTTCTCCTTTTTTACTGCATAACAAGCGAGGTCCGCTGGACCTGGCAATAGGGTTTTTGCTATAATATCACAGACTACTAATCACTACTTTATAATATGAGCCTGGTAATATTACGTTATTCACGTTACGTAATTTCGGTAACTTACCGAATGGAAGAATGAACTTTATTCAAGAATTTATTAAATTTGAAAACTATCCGTCACGATTTCGAAATTCGCGGTCTTTTAGATCAAGTCGATGTAATCGTGAGAGGTTTAAAGGCAGTTGGAGAGGAAATAAGTAATACCTTTTCGCGATTTATTGCTCATCTTTTTTCCACTAAACTCGATTCTCAAACGTCAAAAGATTGGGAAAATTCCGTAATTTCGTGTACCTCCTTCCCCAAGTTCGACGATCTTAAAAAATTCCTTCAGCCACAAGCGTTCATCGCCGATGAGAAAGTTCCTAAATGCGACGAAGGAGAAAAGACAAAATCGCGCGTGAAAAAGAATAAGAATTTGTGAATTGCTTGTAAGGATAGCCATCTACTAGTTCACTGTTCTATATTCAACGCTAAAACACCAAAACAACGTCTTGACCTCATCCAACAAAATCGCTTATGCTCCAATTGTTTCGGGAAAGGCCATTCCTCGAAAAACTGCACGAGTAAGTATTTGTGCAAATTATGCAAGGGACTGTGGTGTGACGGCGATTATTGCTACGTACGTACGCTCGGTACAGCCGAATTACCTGTCCGCCTAATCTTTTAATTAAGAGATAAGGTGGACCGGCGTTGGCTGGGGTATCGAGTGTACGTAGGTAGATATCTGGGGTTTTTTGACTTTAATGCTTTTTCTATCGTCGTTCGACACGGTGCTATACGTTTTCATCTCGCTTTCTGAGCATGTTAAATAATGCTGTAATTTTAGATTTTTTTTGCTTTTTCGTCCGCTTTACATTAAATAATTAAGTTTATAATCATTAATTTGTTTCGCATAAGTTATCTACGTGTTTGTGCTTTTTATACTCGCTTTATGAGCTGTTAATTCATTCTTATTGCGGTGTTAGTTCTCGCATTGTTTTTGCGCTGCTTTTTTTTGTGTAGCATATTTAAATCTTACTTAAGCTTTACTCGTGTTTTCGTTCATGCCTGCATAATGCCATAAATGTATGTACCAGCCTAAAATATGAAAAAATATGTACCGATTTGAGATGGACCATGAGACGGATAATATGGTTATTTGAAGAATTGCAACAACGAGACCTTTTGGAATTACGCAATACCAGTACTTTTTATACCACATTCATTTTATATATATATTCATGCATGTTCTCTAATTTATTTGTTACCATTTTTTTTATTATTATTATTTGTTGTTGTAAACTATGCTCCAATATTAATATTACATTTACGTGTTATGTTACCAAAACCATATTTCGTTCTAAATTTTTTTTTTGTAGAATTGCCTATGTGAGCATTATCCTTTTTTTTTTCTCACTATTTTTTTTTGATTAGTAGCCCTAATCATGGCATCCCTATGAACCAATAGAAAGTAGAAAGTAGACGACTGAAATCAAATTTTTATATTTCTAATTTAAAGTTTTTGTCGTCACGCTACAGGACGACATCATACCTTGTTGCACCTACCTAAGAAAGATGCTTCGCCCCAGCCAAGAAGTAGCGCTGCACCACAGTCGTCTACGCCTCCACCACCAGAAAATAATCAAATCTCAGTTAGCGTAAATGTATTTTTGAAACCATCAGATCGGAAAGTAGTACTTCTCGCAACCGCTGTGATAAATGTGCTAAATCTTGGTATTGCCAAGTCAGCGAGGGTATTACTCGACAGTTGCTCACAAGTTTCGCTCATTTCTGAGGATTATATGAAACGAAATCGCTTACAAGTATCCCAATCTATACCTTGGTACGTTCAAGGAGTATCGAGTGAACCATTAAAATTAGATCACTCTAGTTTATTTTCGATACTTTCCCGTTATAATCAATCTGAGGTGTTCGTCACCGCTGATGTTGTACCGACATCCGTCTTGTCCTACAAGGCTGAAGGACTGACAATGCCTAAGAAAACTTTACAAACTTTTAGACAATTAGACCTTGCCAATCCTGCTTATTATACGTCGCCAGTCGATATATCAAAAGTTGACATTCTGCTATGTGCGGAATATTATGAGAGCTGTTTCCTTAATGACTGTACTACATTAGAGTCATTAACTCTACGCAATTCAAAATTCGGATGGGTTGTTTCCGGATTGTTACAGCTGCCAATGTTAAGCACGATCCAACCAAATTCGCTCAGCCTACCGTTGTTCACCCTTTCTACGTTCGAAGTCGAACGACAACTCTGAAAATTTTGGGAAATTGAGGAGGCTAAACCGTCAAGTTGTCACAAATTAGACAAAGAAAAAACTTCATGCGTCCGTCATTTTGAAGACACTCATTCGCGTTTGCCAAACGGACAATTTGTCGTGCAGTTACCTCCACGGGCAGAGGCTCCATTGTTAGCAGACAACGTAATACCCGGTTTCGTAATTTATGTCGTATGGAGCAATTGCGTCCTATTCAAATTCGGAACGATTACATAAATTTTATGCGCGAATATGAAAAGCTAGGGCATATGATACGAGTTCAAAATGTAACCAACCCACCCTTATCATATTACATACCGCATCAGGCTGTTATTGCGACCATTAAGCGTCACTAGCACGCTTCGCGTCGTATTCAACGCTTCGTTTAAGACACCGACCGGAAATTCATTAAACGATACCTTGATGAAAGGTCCTTACGTCCAGCCTGAACTGTTTGATATACTGCTCACCTTCCGGCAACACCACCTAGCGTTCACTGCTGACATCGAGAAGATGTACCGTCAAGCGATAGTCCACCCTGAAGATCGCCATTTACAGCGTATTTTGTGGCGAGAAAATCCGCTTGACCAAATTCAAACTTTTGAATTAAATACGGTGACTTATGGTACCGCACCTGCATCGTTCCTAGCCACCTATTGCCTCGTTAAAATTGCCGAAACCCAGACCAACCCTATCGTTCAAAATTCCATAAAAAACGAATTTTACATGGACGATCTGTTATCAGGAGCTGCTACAGTCCAGGAAGCCATCAAACTTCATACCGAAGTTCATCACGCATTATCATCAGGTGGATTCAAACTTCGTAAATACCAGTCGAATTCACCTGACTTCCTAAAAACGATCGAAACAGCGCTAATTGCGGATGTCTCATCTAAGTCCTTGAATGAAGATAAAGCTATAGCCGTTCTAGGCTTAAATTGGTTTACAGACTCCGATTCGTTTCGTATTAAAATTCATAAAGTCGAACTCGTTAACGTCCAATCATAAAACGGATAATATTGTCCGAAATTTCTAAAACTTTCGACCCTCTATGGTTCCTTAGCCCTGTGACAATCCGTGCCAAAATTTTCTTACAACAGCTATGGAAAGAGTCGCTGACATGGGACCAGGCGATCAGTGAAGAGTTGACCACTCAATTTCTAACTTATTGGAAAGAAATCTCAGATTTAGAGCGGTTTTCTGTAGCCCAACCCTATACACTATTACCTATTATTACCTCACGCAAGTTATTCGCCTTTTGCGATGCATCCGATAAAGCTTACGCCATAGTAACTTATATGAAATGCGTCGATACTTTAGGTGCAGTATTTATTAATTTGGTGGCCGCCAAAACCAGAGTTGCGCCAATAAAACAACTCACCATTCTGCGTTTAGAGCTAGAAGCCGCCGTACTTTTAGCTGACCTTGTGTTACGAATTTGCTGTACCTTAGGCATAGCAGTCCAATCAGTTCGCGCATTCTCCGACTCCCAAGTGGTACTTGCATGGCTTGCCAAGCCTGCTGAAAACTGAAAACTGTTTGTAGCCAACCGCGTGCGGAAAATTCAGGAAGCTGTACCGCATAAGCAATAGGCTTATGTCAATACGCGCGAAAACCCAGCAGATCTCGCGACTCGCGGTCTCTCTATATCCGCGTTCCTTTCTTCCGAATTATGGATTCAAAGCACAAAATTTCTACTCGAAAATTTTGTACCAGAAATTGTCACAGTCGACACAGAATTAGAACGTCGTACACCAAAGCTGCAATGCTTAATAATCGCCAAAATGGAAATCGCTAAATGGATCCAAAAATTTTCATCGTATATACGTATCATTTGTTCCTTCGCTTACGTTCTTCGTTTCGTAAATTTAAAGAAGCTTAAATCTTCGTATTCAGCTGTACTTTGCGCAGATGAGCTGAAACACGCTGAAATTGTCGTAATTTCAATCATACAACGCAAATTTTACACGAAAGAATTCGATCGTCTAACAAAATTCCAGCCACTCTCCAGAAGGAGCCGTCTTTTATCTTTGCATCCGTTCGTTGATGATAACAATCTGCTTCGCGTAGGAGGCCGCTTACAAAATGCAAGCGTGTCTTACGAACGCAAACACTCTATCATCGTGCATACAAAAATGCCTTTTGTATTTGTTTTAATACGACACCTACACTACAAATTTTTTCATTGTGGAAAAATGTTCCTAATTTCATTTTTACGTGCCAAATTTTAGATAAGTGGTAACCTCATTAATGCCGTTAAAGGTGCCATACGCTCGTGCGTAACTTACATCTATATTTATAAAAGTAAGAAATTGTTTGTATGTTTGTACGCTTATAACTGAAGAACCGTCGGAGGGATTTTTTTGAAATTTCGAATTCAAGTTTCTATCGCTACGGAATAGGTTTTAAAATCGTCGTTTCGAGTTTAGCCCCCAGGTGGAGGGGAGGGGCCCCAAAATTTCATTTCCGGACCCCCGTCTCGAAATTTTTTTCCTATTTTTCCGTCTAACCTATTCTACAGTGCGAGTACTTCATTTTTTGTAATAACTCTCGATGAGCCCCGAGGCACCCTTCACCCTTTAATCGGGGCCCAAAGTTCCGAAAAAAAAACAAAATCGACGAAATTAAATTTTTTTCGAATTTATCGTAAACATCTCATGTAAGGCGATGTCCCAATGATTCGTGGTCATTTTCAACTTCTTAGCCCCAAATGGGGGGGAGGGACCGA
The DNA here is from genome assembly GCA_009761765.1 of Phenacoccus solenopsis. Classification (NCBI taxonomy): domain Eukaryota; kingdom Metazoa; phylum Arthropoda; class Insecta; order Hemiptera; family Pseudococcidae; genus Phenacoccus; species Phenacoccus solenopsis. The sequence continues at coordinate 77,749 of VFXL01000586.1, read as the reverse complement.
GCGAAAACCGAAATTTTCGTATTTTCGCTTCCGTTCGACTATTTTTAATTTTTTTCAATTCTACGTCTTGGGATCCACAACACGAACGATATTTTAAAAATTCGAGAAAATCGATTGATAAATGATCCCGCATTTGAAGACGAATGTTTGGAGATTTCCTATATTTTTGCGACGTTGGTCGCGTTCGCGCAACGCGTTCGTTGCTTCGGCTGTAGGGACCAGACGGAAACGAAACCTGTCTGACCTTGAGCGCGGCGAATTTCAACGCTTGAAAACGCTGCTCTTATAATACGTATAATGGGGCTGAAAAATATTGAATGAAATTTTTTCGTATACATTTTTTTCATCGAGGGTTCATCTTTAGTAGCTACAAAAAAAAAAAATTTGCCCGTTCTACAAAATGTTAGCATCTCCTCCGCACCTACTGGTCCGATTTTGACGAAATTTTGGTTTCCCATCCGAATCAACGTGTAGATAATTTTCTACTATAATTCAAACCCCAACCCCAAATTTGGGGGTAGGAGGATCAAAATTTTGAATAGGTCTCTCCTAAATTTCAAAATTACATTTTTGTTTTCATAAATAGATTTTAGAGTATGAATCGATTTTTTTATGTTCGTACCATTTTTCATTTTTGGAGCACCCTTACCCTTCAAATTTGACTCAATAGTGGCATTGTAAAATCAAAAATCGTTAAATTTGTCACGCGATGATTTTTTTTTCAGTGTGCTCCCCATACACTTTATATCCAATTATGAATCTTAATTTTTAAAAAAATTAATATAAAACGCACATTTGAACGGTTTTTTAAAAAATGAATTACATTTGTGTATGTACTTTTACAGCAGGAAAAAAATGAACATTATTTTTCATAAGCAATTATGATGAGTTTTAGAGCCAAAATTGGAATCTCAGTGCACGTTTTTGCAAGCGTGTATTAGCAAAACGGCTGATGACTTCAGAATTTTTTCATAATACGCCAGTCGTTGATTGTCATTATTACTACCCACAGATTTTTTTAAATTTAATTTAAATACTCTACTTATTGATGATTGATGATAAACAAATTTTTCCCACATCATTTCTGTACATCCCCATGGAAAAAAAGAAATAATTCAGCTGGGAAAGGCTTATAAATCTGTGTTAAAATCAATTTATAAATTTAGGGGAGACTCGGGCATATAGAACAACCTTTTTTTAGTTGGTTCTAAAATACGCTGTAATTCCAAAAAACATCTTGAAACAGCTTTATTATGAAGAAAAAACATTTCTCTTTCAGAATATGTGAAAATTCATGTAGCAAGAAAAAATTCTTTTGAAGATGCAACAAAAGTTTGAAATTTCGAGATTCTCGATTTTTGGTAGTACACAATCAGTTTATGTCAAATTGAAAAAAAAAAAAAAAAAAAAAAAAAACGAAAAAAATGTCCGGTTGCAAAATGTTACCACCTTAAACCCCTACCAAATGTAAATATTGCCAACTTTTCAGAATAAATAGCATAGCCATAATTTTGCTGATTCTTTATGCCTGGCCGGTCTCTTATTTTATGAAATTAATAGTTGTTATTCAAAAGTGAAAAGAGTTGATATGAATCGAGCGAGCGAAGCGAGTGAGAAATAAAAAAAACAAACGATGTGAGCGAGCGAAGCGAGTGAAAGGGCGCAAGCGTAGCGAGCCCAGCTGCCAGTGCGAAGCGCTGCTAATTCGCTATAAAGCTGCCACTCCACAGCAGCTGATGGGTAATTTACCTACTGAACGTGTAAATGTGAGTCGACCATTTACACATACAGGAGTCGACTTCGCCGTACCTTTCGTAACCAAGTGCATTGGACATAGATCGACTATCCAGTTCAAGTCGTATGCTGCTGTTTTTGTCTGCTTTGCGACAAAGGCGCTTCATTTAGAAGTTGTTTCGCAGCTAACGACTGATGCCTTTTTATCGACTTTATCGCGCTTCATCTCGCATCGTGCCTGTCCAGCTACGATCTGGTCGGGTAATGGTACCAATTTTGTTGGTACCGCTGAATATCTAAACCTATCTGACCCTTCAGTACAAAATTTCGCATCCTCGAATGCGATATCATGGCGTTTCATCTCCCCTCGAACGCCCCATCGCGGAGGAGTATGGGAAAGCACAGTCAAATCAATGAAGGCTCATCTGGTTCGATTAACGAATGGAAAAATTCTTACATTTGAGCAACTCGCTACCATTTTATGCCATATTGAATCTATCTTAAATAGCCGTCCTATAGTCAGCTGTAGTAATATAACCTCAGAGCAGCCGTATTTGACTTCCGGACATTTCCTAATCGGTGATTCGTTGCTATCCGAGCCTGAACCTATTCAACCAAACGTAAATTTTGCTCGCCACTACGAAGTGTACCGCCAAATCATCGACTCGTTTTGGAAGTCTTGGCAAAAGGACTACCTCGCTCAACTACAGACGAGAAACAAATGGCAAACAGTAAAGCCGAATCTCGTACCTAGCACAGTCGTTCTCATCAAGGACGATCTCGCCGTACCTGGACAGTGGAAGTACGGGATCGTTACTAAAGTGTATCCTGATCCTGAAAACGTTGTTCGTACTGTCGACGTACAATCCGAATCCAGCGAAAAAAGGCGAGCCAGCAGTTCCTCTATTCCTTTGCCGACGTCAACCGAATGCAACAAATTTCTGCCTGTTCCGATTCCAACAATGAACCACCTGTTCATCCCGGGGGAGAGTGTTAAAGGAGGATTCTCCCACCCCCTTGGCATTTCGATAAGATGGGATATCTTTACGTAATTGTATATTGTTGCGTTACATTAAGCATGTAATGTTCAGTATCTTTACTAAGTTCATACAGTCCATTATTCATGTATTTCGTTTATCGCGTTACTTTTTATATCTTATTGAAAATGTAATTCGTGAAACGAGAATAAACTCTGTAAACCAACGTGCTTCGCGTATTTACTTTCGACGTGCTGGTTTAACTCTCAACATTTCATAATTTTTTATTAAAACCATAGTTTATGTAGTCTAAACAATATCGTTATTTCATGCTAACTGGCTTGAAACTGCATCGGACTGCTCATTTTCAGTAACAATAAATATTTCTGAACAAGTTCAATCATTTGTGTTCTTCAACAATGCTAAAGTTGATTTTACTAACTGCAGATGCCATTAATTGAAATCAATATCAAAAATTAAACTGCATCTCCACTTTAATTAATTTCACAAATTGAAATAACCATCAACCATTCCCGATTATCTTTCCGCTTATCAAGTTTCACATGAATAGCAGGGTTCCTAAAAAAGTTTTTTTTTTTTTTTTTTTAATAAAAAACAAAAAACCGCTTATTATTGTTTAAAAACAGATTTTTCGATTCAAAACAAAAAACCATCATGAAAAAAAAACATGTTTAAAACATTGTTTAAAACTAATTTTAATGACTTTGCAGACTAGATAAAATTCTTAAAAATAATTACCCATTTCTACAACATTCATCCATGAAAATTCGATTTACTAAGCTTCGTAAAAAAAATTTCAGATCTAATCCCGATAGACAAGCCAAACGAACTTTCTAACTCCTCCGAATGGTCAGATGATTCATATGATTCATCTGATCAAGATCTTTGAATACTCCGTTTAAAATGAAATGTTCCTTATTCGATGGAACTGCAATGGCATTCTAAGTCATTCCCCTGAAATAAAATTGCTAATCGCAAAATTTTCACCAGTAGTCTTAGCTATCCAGGAATCTCACCTTCGGCCTAACCATAAATATGCAATAAAATATAGATGCTACAGACATGACTTCCTAGGAGGAGAAATAGCGTGCGGAGGCACTACACTCCTTGTGCGCAATAACACAGCCTCTGAAGAATCCAATTACCAAACACAAACTTCCAAGCAAAGGCAATTCGAATAAAAACAGCAGAATTTTATAATACCCCAATTACAGTCTGTAGTATCTATATTCCTCCGCACCAAAACATTTCAGTTGACGAACTAATCCAAACCTTTAACTCATTACCATCTCCATATATAGTCACCGGCGATTTCAACGCACATAGCCCAGCTTGGGGCTCATGTACTTCTAATAACCGTGGGAATGTAATAAACAAATTTCTAACTGAGCATAACACTGTGTTATTAAATATAGGTCAACCTACACACATTAATATTTCAAATGGAAAATTTTCAGCAATCGATCTTACATTTTCCTCGCCTTCAGTCTCACATTTATTCCAATGGCAAACACTGGATGATCTTCACTTCAGCGATCATTTTCCGATTCAAATATCATTCCTACATCGGAATCAAACCCCCTTATTAAATAAAATACCCAAGTGGATTATCATAAAAGCCAATTGGGAGAAATTTCGGCGAGAATTCGCTTTTCAAATAACTCAGAAATAGATATCGATTCTACAGTAAATACCTTTACCACTGCAATTCTAGCAGCTATACAAATTAGTATTCCAAAATCATCGGATAAAATTTCTCTAAAATACGTACCATGGTGGTGCACCGAAATTAATAACGCTATCAATTTGAGGAAAAAAGCCCTCAGAAAATTTAAAAAATACCCTACCCTCGAAAACCTCATCGTTTTTAGAAAAGAGCGAGCCGAAGCCCGTCGTCTTATATTGCTCAAAAAGAGAGAAAGCTGGAAAGAATTCGTTACTTCAATAACCCAAAATACCTCCATAAAAGAAATGTGGCAAAAAATCCGAATTTTAAAAAGTTCTTATATACCCAGAATGATCCCATTTCTGGCACAAAATGAAACAGTTTTCACTTCAGCCACAGATATCGCAAACTATCTCGCCACTCACTCTGCCACCATTTCTACAACACACACGTACACTCAAACATTCCAAGCCATTAAAATACAAATAGAAACAAATCTACTTTCCTTTGAATCAGAAAATAAGGAAGTTTACAACCAGCCTTTCTCCATCCACAAATTAACCAAATCTACCCAACATTACATTAAAAACTCCGCACCAGGACCAGATAGAGTTCATCCCTTTATGATTAAAAACCTCCCAGATCAAGGCCTATCTCAGCTACTTGATATCTACAACTATATTTGGTCTTCCCATACATTTCTAACATGGAGGCACGCTACAATCGTACCTATACTAAAACCAAATAAAGACCCCCACTCTTCTACCAGTTATAGACCAATATCCCTCACCTGCGTTCTATGTGTAAATTACTTGAGAAAATGGTGAGCAAGCGGCTACAATGGTATATCGAATCCAATAATTCGCTCACTACTCACCAAAGTAGCTTCAGGAAAAAAAGGTCTACAACCGATCACCTTCTTGACTTACAACAAGACATTTTTACCGCATTTCACAATTATAATGACCTTTACACGATATTCTTTGACCTAGAAAAAGCCTACGATAAAGCCTGGAAATTTAAAATCCTTCAAAAAATCCAGTCAATAGGCATTAAAGGTCACATGGCTTTCTTCATAAAAAACTTTCTTGAATACAGAACCTTCCAAGTTAGAGCAAATAACATCACTTTATCAATAAACCATCTTGAGAATGGAGTCCCACAGGGCTCAGTTTTAAGTACCACCCTATTCATCCTCCTCATTGATGAAATATTAAATATAGTGCCCCCTACCATTAATCTAAGACTTTTCGCTGACGATATCAATATATCTGTAAGATGTTAAGACTCAACAATAGCCCAACATATACTTCAACCCTCTCTTACCAAAATACAAACCTGGGCCGAAAATAACGGTCTTACATTCTCCCAATCCAAAACGCAATGTGTATGTTTCAGTCGCAAAAGGAAAATTCCAGATTACCCAGACCTTGTCCTAAATGGTAAGCCATTGTAATTTCGAAATTCTGTCAAATTTCTTGGCTTAACTTTCGATTCAAAACTGACTTGGAAGCACCACATGCTTAACCTCAAAACCGACCTTGAAAAAAATCTAAACGTACTAAAAATAATCAACCATTCCACTTGTAATCCACCTCGAAAACTTCTACTTAATTTATATCGATCAATAATTCGAAGCAAAGTCGACTATGGAGCCCCAGCTATCCTTTCAGCATCTACGAAAACCCATTCTATACTAAACGTAGTCTCAAACGCAGCACTACGTGCGTGTCTAGGAGCACTTTGATCATCTCCGATCGAGAGCCTCTACTGCGAAGCAAATGAAATTCCTCCAGACCTCAGAAGATTTATGCTCGCAAACAAATCTGCTTTACAAAATCCATCACACCCAATTACCAAACGAATGTTGAAACATATCAATAACCCACCAAATTCCCGTTTATGAACCAATTTCAAGTTTCTTACAAACCTACAACGATTACCAAATCCAGTTACCCAATAAATTCATCGAACCAACTATCGAACCATAGATTATCATTCGGCAAAAAGTCGATATTTCATTAACAAAATATCCGAAATCAAAAACCCCTGAAGAAATAATCAAGAGGTACTTTTTACAACTTATCAATTCCTACCCACATTTTATCAAATCCTTTACCGATGGATCGAAAACTCCAGATCACGTTGGATACGCATACACAATAGATGACATCCCCGCAAATTTTAAAATTCATCCTTCCAGCTGAACTCCTAGCAATACTCCATTGCCTATCAAGCATCCAAACTTCCAGAGACACAAACATTCCTCTAAAATATCTTATTATTTCGGATTCACTCAGTGCGCTAATAGCATTACAAAACGCTCTTGTTCACATCCCCTACTTTACGGCATTTTACACACCACTTATCATCTGTCTTTTAATAATGTAGAAATCATTTTCGTCTACGCTCCTAGCCACATGGGTATTCAAGGAAACGAATCGGTTGACCATATTGCCAGATATGCAACCACCCCATCTCCAATCCTCTCTATAATCCCTCAAGATATAAAATCGCTCGTAACACAAATAACCGAATCTATGTGGCAATCTCAATGGAACTTAAGTAATACCAAATTATTTTCACATAAAAAATCTGTCTCTCCTTGGAAGCATCTTTCCCAACTTGATAGACGAGAGAAAGTCGTAATTACCCGCATCCGCATAGGACACACCCGCCTTACCCACCAATACCTATTCGAAGATATTCGAGAGACCCCTCTATGCACCTTCTGCCAAACCTCCCAGTTAACAATCAGCCATATTCTCCATGAATGCCAAACCTTCAGTAATCTCCGCCAATCCTCAAACATAAGCAATACTTTTGTTCCTATAACAGACGACCCAAACTTAATCCACAACATCCTTCAATTCCTCAAGCGTTCCCATCTCTTCCATAGAATCTAACATTCCTCCCGGATAGTGGCGTAAAAACCAATAGTAGTTACAGATGCCACTTAAATTAACCATTTAAAAAAAAACCATTTAATTGTTTTAAATTTGTAATGTTCATACTCCGTCATAGTTTCATAGTTGAATAGCGAAAAACTAAGAACCATAATTATTTAATTCTCACTTCAGCATTACGAGCATGATGAACGCAAGCATTCCTATTCGTTTAATTACCATCAAACAACTGTCGCGAGTCGTGACCAACATTCAAATAAGTCAACTTATTCCATTCCATAAAAATTAAATTCAAAAATTCACATTTAGCAATTACACCCTTGACGACCTCGACTTCTCAAGTTCTGAAAAAATTGAAATCTAGAAGATGCCTTCTTTAGTAAAAAATTCTTTGTCGTTAGCGATTACTTGTATTTTTTCGGCTAAATACCATAAATTTAAAGAAAAAATGAGGAGAATACAAAACAAAAAATGTTATAAACGCATTTTGAACAAAATTTTGTTTTAAGTTTCATTTTTTTTTTTTTTTTTTCAATATTTAAAACATGTTTTAAAAATGTGTTTTAAACACTTTGGTTTAAAATGCTCACCCTGATGAATAATGATAATAAATTCAACCAATGAAAGCTCCAATTACAAATAATCGAGGTTTAAACCAGCCTTGAACGCAAGACTGAAATTACCCGACTTAAACTAGGTTTAAATCACAATTTAGCATAGTACGACACGTTTATTGTGTCCATCCAGGATTAAATAATAATAATAATAATAATAATAATAATAATAATAATAATAATAATAATAATAATAATAATCTCATTAACCCAAAAGCTACATATGGCATTCCCTTACTTCTACTGTTACTTTACAAATTGATTTTCTCTATTTTTATACATAGTGTAACAATAGTTAGTTAGGTTACCTTGTCTACATCGCATTATACTGGGAGATAGCCTTTTCCACTCATCGGTTCGAAGTCGTCAAATACTACATTACAAATCATAGGAAATTATGGAAATATTCAACTTGCACGTACCTGTTTAGTAATTGGGTGGATTCTCTCAATTTATTCACTTCGGTATTCATCAACTCTGTTCTTCTCACATCGTAGGCGGCCAAAGCTTGATGAATCACCACAGGTGTAAGGTCATGAAACAAATCTGAAGAGAAGGAGGAATCGTAATCGTATATCCACAAAATAAAATTATATCATCAAACGAACCTTGAAAATTGGTGGATAAATGATGTGGCATAGGCGTAGGTTTGGCAATAGTTGCACGAGGTATCGGATTCAAAGCTTTCAAATCCGGTATTCTTTCATGGTAAATAAAGTCATTATCCTTTTGAGCTTCTACTAAAGCACGTTGGGCTTTGATTAAATAATCTTGAAAAAGATTCTTTGCGGATTGCTGCTGTCCCGATTTAATCATATCAATGGCTGCCTGAATTACAAAATCAAGTGAATAGAAACAGATGTTTCATGATTTTAGCATAACGTTAAAACAGAAATTTATTTTAGAACCCGTAAGCGAGCTATTTCTTCTCCCACTTCTTTATTCGCTTTGCAAACTAAAGACTGGTAATATTCAGATAGACCTCGGAAAATATGACATTTGCCAACAACCTGCAAATATTTTATTTTTTTTCACATACTTGAATACTCGTATCAGGCTTCCCAACGTTAAGTTATAATACACTAACCAAAGAAATCCATGATGCGCCAATCAATGGTTTTACAAAATCTTTTTGGAACAGGCGAGCTGTATCCGTATAATACTCTTCGCACTGAGCACATAACTTGGCGATAATGGCATCTTTCATTTGATCTACACACACACACACACCCATATATAATATATATTGTAATATTGACAACTCATTTCATTTTGAAATAGAGCAGCTACAAAAATTCACCATGAATAGCTTTTAGGGCAAAAATTTCCTGAGCTTGAGCTAGCATTAGATAGGTTAACGCTGAAAGAGTCTCAGTGTTTAAATCCGGAGTTAAATCTTGTTGGAAAGATTCTTGAATGGTATCTTTAATATATTTATAAATGCCAGCTGCGGACTACGAAGAAAAAAACCAAAAAAAAAAAAACAGTTTTCAATAAAACATCACAACTCAGTAATACTTGAACGTTTTTATATCGTTTTCAACCTGAAATAATTTAGCTGCTAATTTCAGGCCATCATCGGTTTCAATACTTTGTGTAGAAGCAACTGCACTTTGTAATGCTCCTATATTGAACAGCAGACAAATGCTTTCATACTTGAAAGAAGTTAACGCTAAAATTTAAAACGAGAATAGAACAAAAATTATTATCTTCCTCTCTTGTTATTCAATTACGTACTTCTTCTACTCACTCAAACTAGCTCTTCCAGTAAATAAAGATCCTTTATCAAATGCATCCTTCCACTTGAAAGCAATTTGAGGTGAACTACCAGATAATTTGGATTCCAAAGATACAAGTTGATCATAATAGCTATTGACGTGAAAACAACGCAATTACAATTTACCACCGCATTAAGTTCCAATCGTTTGCAATATACTACGCTTACCTGTATAAAATTTCAAGGGAGCTCTCATATTTCTCATACACTTTCCACACGGCTTGGCTTCTCAATTTGTTAAATTCTTCAATTGCACTGGTGTAAACATTAGGGTTATCAGAAGTGTTATAATGTGAGGAAATTATATTTTTAAGAGGTTTCACAAGATCAGTATCCGTAGGTTTTTTGGGAGGGATTGATAAAAATTCGGACATGTTTTCGAACATTAGAGCAATTCACAAAAAAACTCTCACTAGTGAAAATATAAAATCAAACAAAAAGTCGAAGAAATTGCTTATTGCACTCTCAATTTAAACAGAGACAAGATAAATACGAAAGAGACTGTAGTAACTGTAGGAATAAATATTATATTATCACTTTATGATGAAGGTGAAGAAAATGATGCATTCTGAATTTCTGAGACGAGCGGATCGCCGTACCGTTTGATATCCAATCAGAATCGTGTTATTATACGACTATACGTATACGGTATACCCTTTGACTATATGAAGGGCTGAGAATCAAAACTCACATTTGCCATCATAAGCGATTCTGAGAAAAACGCGAAAAACTGTTTTGGTACAGATCCCGGCCACCAGGGATGCTGCAATCGTGTCTGCATGTTAAGTAGGATCAAAAAATAGAATTCACAATATATATATTTTTTTAGTACCAACCATTGTCCTTTAAATTGAGAAAGAAGAATGGCAAATGTGAGTTTTGTCTCGAACTTTTTTTTCTTTTACAGCTACAGAAAATTTTATAGAACAAAAGTTGTAGAAAATGAAAAAAAAAAAAATTTGTCTCATAAAAATTTTTACCCACTGCATTATTCTTGAGATATAAACCATTTTCAAAAATAAACAATATACGTTTCTTACCATTTCCCATTGCGTAAAATGTAATAAAAACACGAATTGATGACAATGTATTGTAAAAATAACGCAGTTGCTACCACATTATTGACACTAACGACGTTGTTATTACGTTATCACTTCAGTTTGCACACATTACAAAATGTTCGTGACAAAACTCACATTTGGCAGTGGCAAATGTGAGTTTTGATTCTAACTCGTCACTTCAAGGGGGGTTTTATACCAGAAAGGGGTGGTTTGTAAAAAAAGTAATATTGTGTGTTGGTAGACGATAGAAGACTCATTCCGATTCTATGATAAAATCAATTTTTTTTTTGGCAAATGTGAGCTTTGATTCTCAGCCCTTCATAATATACTAGATGGACCAAGTTACGTGTAGGAAAACTGCGGTGAAACATTACATGCATCCGAGTCGGAACACTCGTTGCGACTTCATATGTTGCGCATGCCTGAAGTCCGTTATCACATTCATGTTATTCTGGTTTTAAGCAGTACTATCGATGTCCCCTTGCCGCACTATTAGCGTGAAATAAATTTGCGCATGCGCATTTTGAATTTCGTCACGAGTGTTCTGAGAAAATCTGTGTAATGTATCACCGTTTTTGGGTTGGCATTTGCTTGCATTGACTTTTATATATAGACTGCTAATGCACATTAGCTCAATTGTCCCCGACATTGAAATTTTATAAGTCGCGATATGCATTATACGCATGCGCGAGTCTTGAATTTATAAACATAACATCTGTATAATATGTTTTAATTGGTTATAATCTGTTATAATCAACCATATGATAACTGATTATAAACTCCGCTCATGCGCACTACGCATTTCGAGACTTATATTGAGTTGTATGTCGGGGACACCGTTTTACATTACACTTATGCAGTCATTAGCAGTCTATATATGAAAGTCAATGTTTGCTTGTTGCTAGCTCGGTCCATCTAGTGTATAGTCAAAGCGTATACCACAATTGGGACCAGAGTTGGGCATCACTCCGAGCGCGCTCTTTGAAGAGCGAAAAGAGCGGAATAACAAATCGCTCGCGAACAAACGAATGAGTCCCCTATTCTTCAGATTCTTCGTTCCCTTTCTCGTTCTTATCTAGTCCAATTCTTGGATAAGTATGATAATATTGCATGTTGATTTCAATTAAATTAATTAAATTTTTATTATTCATCATTTAATATTTCGTTGCTATTTTCGGAAGATTGGAAGTTTATAAAGTATACAAAGTTTAGGTTGACAGTGGACGGGAAGTATTGTTTTTTTATTTTGATTATTCAAGAGCTATTTACTTTGTTAATTTTTTTTTTTTTTTTTAGTTTTCTAGGGCAAAAACTGAAAAAGTGAAATTAATGAACACAAGACGCAACTCTGTATTTATGAATAATAAAACGAATAAAAACGAAAAGCGAACAACATTGCTACAGATACTTAGGGCCGGTATTACCAAAGTATGCTATAACGACTGGTTAGGTAACGAGCGTTAAATGTTTAACGCCCTGTTACTTCGAGGCAGTATTACAACATTCTTAAACGAATATTTACATAACCATCTCTTTGATAAGGGCAAACGTCGCAATTTAAACTGATAATGAAGCTGGTTATGAAAACCAACCAAAATTAATTCAGTCGACTTTGGTTGCAATTTGGTTCGCCGCTCGTAGGGTATCATGGCGTGAGCAAGAAAATCTTGATGTTTTTAGCTTAGGTTCGCAACCATTCCATAGGCTGAAAGGAGTCTTCCAATTAAGAGCTGAAGTTGGAGTGCGATTTATCAGATATGTAGCCGCGTAAACTGCAAAAGACCACATTGTTACAGGCATTTTTGCATCGAAAAGCAACGCTCGCGTGCGCTCCATCAGCGTCCGATTCCATCTCTCTGCTGTACCATTATGAGGATGAGTATATGGCTCTGCTGCTTGCAAAATAACACCATTTTCATCGCAAAATTTCTTGAACGAACCCATGACAAATTCACGAGCATTGTCGCAGCGTAAAATTGCGATTTTTGAATTAAATTTTGCAGTAGCTTGACGATAAAATTCTTCAAATTTAGCTGAAGCTTCGGAACGGTATGTCAGGACTAAGGCAACAGTGTAGTGAGTAAAATCGTCCAAGAAGGAGATTATATGACGTTCACCAAAAATCGATGCGGGGGAAATGGGACCAATTGTATCTGTGTGAACTATTTCGAGTGGCCGCTGAGCTCGAGCTCGTGTCTCATTGCACGCGTTACGACGTTGTTTAGCCTGACAGCATATATCACAATTTTCCATGTTGATACCTTCAGAAATACGTGGTATATCGTTGTTTTGGTCGGATAGTTTTTTCAAATAATTGGACGAAATATGTCCAAATCGGCGATGCCATAATTCAGCGATTTGATGGTTTGTGTTTTCAGTGAGTAGTGCAAGGGCCCTATGAGAATCGGTGGCCAGTTGAACGCGAATAGAGGGCAAAGCCCGATTGCACTTGCCGGATAAAATTCGAGCTTGAGTGGCCTTTTTATATACCACAGCTCCATCTTCTTCGAGTTTGATACCGCAGCCATTTTTGATCAAAGTTTGCGTTGACATGAGATGATCACTTAATTCCGGAACAAATAAGACGTTCGTTAGTTTACGTATTTTATGTTGATCTTCGGAGATCACGTAAATTTCGCCTATAGCATAAGCATCGAGAAACACGCCGCGTTTTGCACATCGCACTTTTGTGGGTGATGAGAAATTTTGGATGTTGCACAGCACGCTTTTATCGTGAACCATGTGATTCGTAGCTCCAGAGTCGAGAATAAACTCAAGATATCCAGGTGGAGGTGACGAGTTCGTAGTATATGCAACAGCTGCCGTAAGGGCCTCATAATGTGCCTCAAAATTGGGAGTTTTATTGTTTTTAGCGATTTCCGACGTAGCGATGTTTGCGGTTGTTTTTTCTGGCTCTTGTGGTTTTCCATTCTTTGCGTTTTTGGAGCCTTTCGGATTGCTTGATTTATCGCCAAACTTGGGGCAATCACGACCCATATGCCCAACTTCATTGCAGCGATAACAACGGAATTCACGTTTCGAATTAGTAGATGATTTAGGACTTGAATTGTTACCTTTTCGGAATAGGGAGTTCGTTTGACGTTCCGTATGTAAAGCAGCAGGACGGGTTGTTTGATTATTCGTGCGTTGTAGCTTTCGTTGAGCTTCTTCGCTGTATAATAAATTTCGCAAGGTCGATAGGTTCAGCTGTTTGATTTCTGCTAGTGCAGTTGCGGTGGAACGAACGTTTGAATACGATGTTGGTAATGATGAAAGGAGCCACGTAATTTTCTCCATATCGGACAGTTTTTCATCTTGCTGTTCTAACTCGAAGCAGATTTCATCAAATTCAATCAGATGATCATGCACAGAATCGCGAAGACGTAAAGACTGTAGTCTAGTTCGTAACGCAAGAACTTTATTAAGATTCTTGGTCGCATACCTGTTTCGTAATTTTTCCATCAAACCTGCAGCAGACTTGATTTCACCCAAACCGCGAAGAGTGTTGTCGTCGATATGATTTAAGAGAAGATCTAATGCAATCATATTCTTTCGTTGTAGTTCGGCGTCCTTTTTCATTTCTTCCTTGGACGTTTCTAGCACATCTGCTAGATCGCGAGCGGCAAGCTTAATGCGAATTCGTCGTTGCCACTGATCAAAATTTGCTTGTTGACCACGAAATATCGAGACGGAGGTGAATATATTATCGGGTATCATCGATTCGGCTAGAGTATTCGGAGCCGGTAACGGCGGTGATACGTTATATTTACCCTTCGATTTCGAAGCCATTTTTTCGTCGCACACGTGATTCGGGTTAAGCGGAGTCGAGATACAAACTACGGACCTCTGCTACCATGATATGATTTTTAGTCCTTAGAAGGACTTCGAGAAGAAAACTAGAGACGACAATTTTGCATGAATAAAACCAATATATTCGTTTAAACACATTAAACCAGAAAATCGTACATGCTTTTATGAACGAGTATCAATAACATATAGAAAAAAAGATTAAAGTCAAAGCGAGAAACGAAAAAGTAGTAAGGAATATAAAAAAAGCTATTTTTTTATACAAAATCTTGGCAGCACTGAATTATATCATAACAAATATTATATTATCACTTTATGATGAAGGTGAAGAAAATGATGCATTCTGAATTTCTGAGACGAGCGGATCGCCGTACCGTTTGATATCCAATCAGAATCGTGTTATTATACGACTATACGTATACGGTATACCCTTTGACTATATGAAGGGCTGAGAATCAAAACTCACATTTGCCATCATAAGCGATTCTGAGAAAAACGCGAAAAACTGTTTTGGTACAGATCCCGGCCACCAGGGATGCTGCAATCGTGTCTGCATGTTAAGTAGGATCAAAAAATAGAATTCACAATATATATATTTTTTTAGTACCAACCATTGTCCTTTAAATTGAGAAAGAAGAATGGCAAATGTGAGTTTTGTCTCGAACTTTTTTTTCTTTTACAGCTACAGAAAATTTTATAGAACAAAAGTTGTAGAAAATGAAAAAAAAAAAAATTTGTCTCATAAAAATTTTTACCCACTGCATTATTCTTGAGATATAAACCATTTTCAAAAATAAACAATATACGTTTCTTACCATTTCCCATTGCGTAAAATGTAATAAAAACACGAATTGATGACAATGTATTGTAAAAATAACGCAGTTGCTACCACATTATTGACACTAACGACGTTGTTATTACGTTATCACTTCAGTTTGCACACATTACAAAATGTTCGTGACAAAACTCACATTTGGCAGTGGCAAATGTGAGTTTTGATTCTAACTCGTCACTTCAAGGGGGGTTTTATACCAGAAAGGGGTGGTTTGTAAAAAAAAAAATATTGTGTGTTGGTAGACGATAGAAGACTCATTCCGATTCTATGATAAAATCAATTTTTTTTTTGGCAAATGTGAGCTTTGATTCTCAGCCCTTCATAATATACTAGATGGACCAAGTTACGTGTAGGAAAACTGCGGTGAAACATTACATGCATCCGAGTCGGAACACTCGTTGCGACTTCATATGTTGCGCATGCCTGAAGTCCGTTATCACATTCATGTTATTCTGGTTTTAAGCAGTACTATCGATGTCCCCTTGCCGCACTATTAGCGTGAAATAAATTTGCGCATGCGCATTTTGAATTTCGTCACGAGTGTTCTGAGAAAATCTGTGTAATGTATCACCGTTTTTGGGTTGGCATTTGCTTGCATTGACTTTTATATATAGACTGCTAATGCACATTAGCTCAATTGTCCCCGACATTGAAATTTTATAAGTCGCGATATGCATTATACGCATGCGCGAGTCTTGAATTTATAAACATAACATCTGTATAATATGTTTTAATTGGTTATAATCTGTTATAATCAACCATATGATAACTGATTATAAACTCCGCTCATGCGCACTACGCATTTCGAGACTTATATTGAGTTGTATGTCGGGGACACCGTTTTACATTACACTTATGCAGTCATTAGCAGTCTATATATGAAAGTCAATGTTTGCTTGTTGCTAGCTCGGTCCATCTAGTGTATAGTCAAAGCGTATACCACAATTGGGACCAGAGTTGGGCATCACTCCGAGCGCGCTCTTTGAAGAGCGAAAAAGAGCGGAATAACAAATCGCTCGCGAACAAACGAATGAGTCCCCTATTCTTCAGATTCTTCGTTCCCTTTCTCGTTCTTATCTAGTCCAATTCTTGGATAAGTATGATAATATTGCATGTTGATTTCAATTAAATTAATTAAATTTTTATTATTCATCATTTAATATTTCGTTGCTATTTTCGGAAGATTGGAAGTTTATAAAGTATACAAAGTTTAGGTTGACAGTGGATGGGAAGTATTGTTTTTTTATTTTGATTATTCAAGAGCTATTTACTTTGTTAATTTATTTTTTTTTTTAGTTTTCTAGGGCAAAAACTGAAAAAGTGAAATAAATGAACGCAAGACGCAACTCTGTATTTATGAATAATAAAACGAATAAAAACGAAAAGCGAACAACATTGCTACAGATACTTAGGGCCGGTATTACCAAAGTATGCTATAACGACTGGTTAGGTAACGGAGCGTTAAATGTTTAACGCCCTGTTACTTCGAGGCAGTATTACAACATTCTTAAACGAATATTTACATAACCATCTCTTTGATAGGGCAACGTCGCAATTTAAACTGATAATGAAGCTGGTTATGTGATTATTTTTAAGCAAAGAAAAAGTACAATACAGTTTTTATTTAAATATAAGATTGCTTGATTGCGAGACATAGTGATTTTTTTAAAATTTAATTTCGTTTTTATTGGCTTATAATTATGTCGCTTCAAAAAAGGATGAAAAGTAAAAATTTTACCATTGTCGAAGAGGATCACTTGATGATGCTCTTTGCTCTTCTTGGAAAAGTAATAACAATGGCAAATTGCAAAAAATCGTCATCATCCTCACTTGAGTCACTTAAAAAGTCATCATCAGTATAATATCCTTCAGTTATGGAATCCATAGTAGTCAGTATTAATGCAACAAAAATGTAAAGAACATAACGATTTCAAGAAAACTTCATAAAATCGTTCAAAATCATAATTATTTATTATAAACTAATCCCTTTTCATCATAATTCCGAATTTTATCATTTTTTAGAAACTAAAACAATCACTTCAAGTTTTTAACCAATAAGATTCAAGCGTTAAATTTAACGACGCTTTAACCACCTAAAATCGGGCGGTTAAAATAACGTGTCGTTATACCGTGCGCGCAAATGATTACTTACACACCAGCGCAAAAATGTATTAAAACTAGTTTTTCAAAATTTAGAAAATAATATCACAAGTTTTAAAATGGTCTTTTATCTCTGTTTCTAATTTAATTATGTTACAAAATTAATTGAAAATATAAATAAACCCACTATTTCCTATTATAACATTTATTTCAAAATTGCATGAATGAGTTTTTGAACATTTTTGCGCTGGTGTGTAAGTAATTACTTGCGCGCACGGTATTCATAACCAATGTTGGTAACTGCCATTACTGCTTAACTAAGCGTTAAACGTATAACCAAAGTTGGTAATACTGGCCCTTAGAATTTCCTTTCAGGAACATTAAAATGCCTGTCATATTTGGTGTTAAATTATTTCTCCTGTTTGTTGAAGTAAGTGTGCCGATTGAGAATAATCGTTCCGAAGGAACGGAAGTTGGCATCGCCGTATTGAATTTTACAAACAAATTTTTTATAATAGGGTATCCATTCAAAACATCTAAACCGCTTTGTTTTTCCGCTAAATAACCCGCAACCTGTGCGTCTATTTGCCGTTGCTGGTTATAACTCGACTGATCGTTATTATTTACTTCTAAAAATGCCGAATTGGCTGACACAAATGTGTCGGTATTATCATGGGAATTTTCTTCATTAATAGATGTTGAGGTGTATTGATTCTCAGTCTCAGTCAAAACGACACATTGCCGTTTAAAATGATTTTCAACTTTCAGCTTTGTTTGGCCATCTTCAAAAATTGATAATTTAATTCCTGGATGAGTTACTGTCGCCATCAATAGCATGCTTGCTTCCTCATCATCTGTATTAAGGTCAGTGATGGGCACGCTCCGGTTGGGAGCGGAAGAGCGGTTGGAGTACTCCGCTCTCGCTCCGGAGCGAGAGCGGAGCGCGCTCTTTTTTTAATACAACTACAACAACCGGAGCGCGCTCCGGAGTACTCCAACCTGGAGCGGAAATTTAAAGAAAAGAGCGCGCTCCTCTGATAACGCTCCTCTATCATTGGAACGTTTCAATAAATGAATATTTGAATTTTTTATTTTATAATTATTATTTATTAGACTGTTTCTTTTTATACCAGGGCTGTTAACTTAAACGTATATTAGTTAAATTCAGTTAAAGTTTTAGTCTTTCAAAACAAAAATAAGAGTTAAAGTTAGCAGTTTTATTCTTTTCACTTAAAGTTTAAGTTATAGTTAAAGTTGATGTAAACTAGTTTTAACTTAAATAAAATAAAAGTTTAGAGTTAAGGTTAAAGTTAAATTCTTCTTTACAGTTAAAAAAGTTAAAGTTTAAGTTAAAGTTTAATTCTTCTTTTAAAATAGTTAAAGAAGTTGAAGTTAGAATGAAATAATATAGTTACCGATTATATCATATCCGCTTTTTATGTACGATGAAAAGATGAAATAAGACATAAGAGTTTCCAAATTCAATAAATTAAGCGTTTAAAAAAATATAAAATGAATTTAATTAAAAATTTTACATTTTAAATTTTAATTTTCAAAACTACTTAATATAATTATTTCGTAGTAACAAAAGATCATTAATAAATAATAATAGAAAATATACCCATTGAGACAGCATTGCAAAGGGTCTAAAATGAACCTCAAGTCGCCGAATGTTCGTTCAACGTTGGAAAATTGGAAATTGGCTTGAGACTTTAACCCAAACGATTTTTTTAAAGTTTAAGTTAAAGTTTAACTCAGTTTCAGGGACTGAAAATATTAGTTCAAGTTTTATTCAGTTACACATATTGGGATTTATAGTTATAAGTTAAATTCAGTTTTATTCTTAATACGTGAAAATACGAGTCAGTTTGAGTTAAAGTTTAGAGTTTTAATTATTGTTAACAGCCCTGTTTTATTTTATACCGTGCGCGCAATTGATTTATTACACACCGGCAAAAAAAGTTACAAAAATCAATTCATGTAATTTTGAAATAACATTACAACTTGAAACTGTGGATTGATTTATAGTTCTAATCAGTTTTATAGTATTACTTGATAAGAAATTGGTGTCAAAAATAATTCTATATAGTTTTAATAAGTTTTAATATTGATTTTGAAATCATGTAAAATGCGTTTTTAGCAGATTTTTACGTTGATGTGTAAAGAATTAGTTGTGCGCACGGTATTAAATCCTCATGTTATAGGTACTCATAAATCAAGATTCACCATTTCACCACTCACTAAAATTGATTAAATCGAAAAATAATTAATAAAAATAGGTTTAAATTCGACCAACATATTTATATACCAAAATTCACTTGAAAAGAGCGGCGCTCCGACCGCTCCTGACCGCTCCAGGAGCGAGAGCGGAGCGCGCTCTTTTTTTTCTCACTTGGAGCGAGAGCGGAGCGCGCTCTTTTTTTTCTCACTTGGAGCGAAGAGCGGAGCGCGCTCTTTTTTTTCCGGAGCGTGCCCATCACTGATTAAGGTCAAAATATTTTTTAAATCGTATATCTAAAGATTCGATAAATTTTGAAAATAAATTTGTAATTAGTGTTTGACGATAACGATTTTTCTGGGTGACCAATTTTTTCTTAATGCTAAATAGAATTAATAAATAGTACGAAAGATAACTTCTTTTCTCCTCTTTGAGTTGTACGATAGAATTGGCGATGGGCTCCAAAAGAAGTACATAAAGCTTCAAATACTTTAGTTCATTTTCAGTGAACTCGGGTACGTTGATTACTTTACATATTTGAACTAGCTTTTCTTTTTCAGTTTTTGTGATCTCCCAAATCGACTTATATGTGGCATTCCACCTTGTCAAAATCGGAATGGGGATCTTTTTTTCAGTTATTTTAGACACTTGATCTACGTTTGATCCTCTGTGGAAACTTAGCCATACCTTCTCTCGCACTTACTCATTGCCGCGACGTGTAAATTCGCAATTCCTGCCATTCCGGGATCTTTGAGTAAATTGTAATAGTCAGTTGTTGCTGTTAGGCTAAGGCTATGACATAGGCATTTAAAATGCGTAGGTAGTGAATTGAATAATTCGTCACAATTTGTAAATATGTTTAAATCAGCGCCAGTACCATCGCCACTTGAAACTTCTTCCAATTCAGGGTCATCAAATATATCATTTTCACGTAACATTGCATTTAGTTCGTCGTCTTCAAAACCTAATTCTTGAATTTCTGTTGCAACGTAATTATTGATGCCATACACAGCAAATGATTTTTTAAATTAGCTGCGTTATCTGTCGTAATCCCTGGAACGTTATTTGTATTTAGGCCGAAACTATGTAACACTTTTATGATATCCGCAGCTATATTATCGTAAGTATGTGTCTTTTGAAAGGGTTTACAACAGATAATCGCTGACTCTCTCAATAAATCAGCATTTAGCCAATGGGCTGTGTAACCTATGTAATTAACATTACGATGAGACCAAAAATCAATCGTTACACCTACCGACCTCAAAATACTAAATTTTTTTTTCAATTCTTCCTGTAATGATAAGTATCTTGTAATGACATTTCTAGCTATGGTTCGACGAGAAACAAATACTTCTTCTACGTTAATTAAACCGGTAAAAGATCTCGGAAATAGCTATTATCGACGATCGAGAATGGCAATATGTTGCAAATGATAAAACGAAGTAATTTGCTCCTAAACTCGGTTTTGAAGTCGTCATTATTTGTATTAAGATTAACTACCATACCGATTTCGTCGTCATGTTTTCTTTTTTTTCGATGCGCTTCTATTTTCTCGAAAAGGTTTATGCCGCTATGTATGGTTTTTGCATGTCTGTATAAATTATTTGTGGCATAATTCGTTAGGACGAGAATACCTGAATTTAAATCTTCACAATTTAAGCATTTTACGGTAGTTTTCTGAACCTCGTTGTTTTTTTTATTAAGAATTTCGTTCTGATTGATGATTTTAAAGAAGGTTCCGTCAAGTAAGGGATTTTTACATCCTATATAAGAAAATGAAAATTAATGAAGGACATGATATACAAGAACGAATGAGAACTTTTTAATTACCAATAAGTTCTGAATTTGTTTGATTCTGATTCATATTTCGTTAGTTTACTTTAATAAGAGTAATTAATAACATTATATATTGCTTTAAACTTGAAATTTGTCTTCGGAGTTCGGTCTATACAAGTTTATAAAACAAGTTGTAATTTTCGCTCCAAAATTTAATGTACACAGAAAAATTTGTGAAAAATGACGTAAAATAATAAATAGGGATCTAAATAGGTAATGTGTACTCTTTCATGATTGGTTGAAGTGATAAGCGAAAAAAAAAAAGAATTCGCTCAGAATTCCGCTCAGAATGCCAAAGAATGAACTCTTCTCCGCTCTGAGCGGAAAGTGAGCGGAACGTCTCGTTCTTTCGCTCCTGACGTGAGTCACTCTGCCCAACTCTGATTGGGACCATGGGACCCTTCAGAGCAGTGGCGCGCCAGTGTCGTGTTTACATGTAAATCGTATTATCAGTTGTACTTTTTTAAAGTTAATTTAAATGATAAATTGAAGAAATAGTTCACTTCTACCTTTATAGAATTGATGAAGTTATATATTTTACATAAAATTAAATGTGTAAATGATGATCTATATCAAGGAAATGATACACACACAATACTTTTTCACAGTTTTCCCACGCGCATCAATTTCATAATTATATGATGCCGCCCTTCTACACTTTAATTGGTCTCCTCGAATGTGAAGCAGACATCGCAGTTATAAATTTATTATAGATATGTTCAACACTTATAATCACCAAGTGAACGTAAAAATAAATAATTCGTTCATCTGATGTATCAATTTTAAAAGAATGCCTAGCACATATAAATGTAAAAATATTGTTTTATCGATCGTTTAAACATAGAAGTGAATTATTTCTTTAATTTATCACCTGAATTGGCATTAAAAAAATAAAAATAAACAACAACAAATAAAAAAGAAACGCAAAATTCAAATTACCATTTACCCGCCAAAAAAGTAAATACGTAAATAGTGATCAAAATTATAGGTATACCTTTATAAGTGCACTTTCTGTGACGGACGATTTTATTAATCTCCGACATAATATTAATTTCACCTTAAACTTCATGAACGAAATAAACGCTAGTACAAATTTTGTCTCTTTATTTCACATTAAACAAATGATCTCCATCTTAATTCTCAACTATAGTTACCGACAGTGTTACCAATCTCTCGCGCTGGCCGCGACACTCCCGAGGCCAAAAAAAAAAAAATTATCAAATTATTCGTAAAAAACACATAAAGTAAATGAACAAAGTAAACATTAAGAGTATTCTATCTTACATAATTATTAAAGTAAGTATATAATTTTGAACAAAATTTCAAAAGTAAATAAACGAAATATCATGAAATGCGTAATTTAATCATCATAAATTTCTTCTACCTCTACCTCTGTGAGGTCGAAATCCTCTCTATCCTCGTCAAGTACTGCTGGTGCAGGATTCTCTTTGGCACTGGAGACAAACGACACCCTATATTATTTGTTCCTCCTTGTGCATTCTCCTTCACTGATTTTCAAACGCGCTCGTAGGCAATGCTGCCAACCTTTATTTTTCAAATCAAACTGGTTATTCCCTTCTTGTTTATTTGTACCCGTTTTGCAGAGAAATTTAAGTTGAACAAAGAAATTGCATGAAAAAACGTCCCTGATGACTGTTGTATTAGTGGTAGAATAATTTTTAGAAGGCGTTATTGTATAGCTTGATGATAAATGTACCGTTGGACGTTATATTTATTTACTATGATTTTTCGTTAAAAATCACTTATTTTCACTATTTTCACTCAAATTTTTGAAACTTTCAAGAATAATAGATTATATTAACAGTCATTCATGAACATTTTCTCAAAAATTCTCGAACGTTTGCTCATGTTAAAATACGCATGTTAATATTTTACAGCGTATTTTCGTCAAGTTCTTTCAGACCTGCAACGACAAAAAAACATGTATGCATCTTGTTTCTGTGTATAATGTATATTTTTTAATAACTTAATCATTATACTATTCACTCCGTTCCAACTTTTTCCATTCCAACTTTTTTTTTATTGCACCATTTTTTTTCGACTTCTGCTTTCAAACATGAAGAGATTAACAGTGGTTATAGGGAGTGTGCTGATTCAAAAATTTTACTGAGAGATTTTTAGAGCACGATATAGATAGACTTCCATCAGTTAATTTCAAAATCTCAGTTAAAAGCCAATTTAACCCCGCTCAGCCGTCCGTACTAACTTTTTTTTTATGAAATAAACGATATTTCATGTACACGAAAAAAAAGAAAGTGACTCATCTTCATAAATCCCTGCATTTTGATATCTATGATGCAGTAGTTTTATAGCGCATATTTTTGCATATTTCGGTGGTTTTAAGCGCATATTTATTGCGCATATTTTCATATTTCAAGTGCATAAAAATCCTAGCCCCAGATATGAGTCTCCAGTTATTTCAATAAAAGTAATTCATTTTTTAGAGCACTCTCTGCGAACAAGCTCCAGTACTATGAATAAATTTGCCTTTTATTGTTTGATTTTTTGCAAATATCTCAAGAAAAAATATAGAAGATTGAAAGTTTACAAATTAGCTCATTTGAAAGAGCATAAATCTCTTTAAAATGAGCCATTTTCGAGCCCACTATCTTGAATTGTTTCCAATATATTAGCAAAGAAGGATTCCAGCTCCAGTTCAAAAAAATACATAAAATTATTTTAAACGTGCCAAAAGAAAAGTACAAAAAATTAAAAATTAAATAAAAATATATTAATAAAAAAAACATAAATTAATTGTCAAAAAAAAGGAAAGGGAATTCCTAGATATTGTATATTTCTATTTCAAAATAGGTTTATAATCTTTTCATTGATAACACTCTCCAAATTTGATGTACCTACTAAATTATAGAATAACTGGAGGCAATTATGTGTGTTTCAGACAGTGATGGGCACGCTCCGGAAAAAAAAAGCGCGCTCCGCTCTTCGCTCCAAGTGAGAAAAAAAAGAGCGCGCTCCGCTCTCGCTCCAAGTGAGAAAAAAAAGAGCGCGCTCCGCTCTCGCTCCTGGAGCGGTCAGGAGCGGTCGGAGCGCCGCTCTTTTCAAGTGAATTTTGGTATATAGATATGTTGGTCGAATTTAAACCTATTTTTATTAATTATTTTTCGATTTAATCAATTTTAGTGAGTGGTGAACTGGTGAAATGGTGAATCTTGATTTATGAGTACCTATAACATGAGGATTTAATACCGTGCGCACAACTAATTCTTTACACATCAACGTAAAAATCTGCTAAAAACGCATTTTACATGATTTCAAAATCAATATTAAAACTTATTGAAACTATATAGAATTATTTTTGACACCAATTTCTTATCAAGTAATACTATAAAACTGATTAGAACTATAAATCAATCCACAGTTTCAAGTTGTAATGTTATTTCAAAATTACATGAATTGATTTTTGTAACTTTTTTTGCCGGTGTGTAATAAATCAATTGCGCGCACGGTATAGAAAGAAACAGTCTCATAAATAATAATTATAATATAAAAAATTCCAATATTCATTTATTGAAACGTTCCAATGATAGAGGAGCGTTATCAGAGGAGCGCGCTCTTTTCTTTAAATTTCCGCTCCAGGCTGGAGTACTCCGGAGCGCGCTCCGGTTGTTGTAGTTGTATTAAAAAAAGAGCGCGCTCCGCTCTCGCTCCGGAGCGAGAGCGGAGTACTCCGACCGCTCTTCCGCTCCCAACCGGAGCGTGCCCATCACTGGTTTCAGAAATGCTACAAAACTACTTATATGAATTTCTATTTTTGTATTTCGGATGAATTGTGAGCCCCGAAGGGGCAAAAAAAAGTTCAGAAGTTGATAAAATGTCATGATATTAATTTGCAATTTTTTGTTTTCCACCCCCCTCTCCCCTGAAAAACGTCCTCGGTACGTCCCTGATCAACCAGAATGCTTATCTCGATTTTTACAAAGCTCAATAAATTGTACCTGATCAAGTCATTAAGAAATATATGTTATATATAAAGACAAGATACCTACATGAATGTTTTTTTATCGTTGCACAATGTACATCTCTGAAAGATTTTAACAAAAATATACTATTACGTATTTTAACATGAACAAACCTTTGAATAATTTTGAAAAAATTATCATAAATGGCCCTTGATGTAATCCACCATCCCTGCAAGTTTCAAAAATTCAAATGAAAATTATCGAAAATATTAACAATTTTTAACGAAAATCTTAGAGGTTATAGGGAGTGTAGCGATTCAAAAATTTTACTAAGACGTTTTTAGAACATAATAAAGATGAACTTCCATCAGTTTATTTCAAAATCCCAGTCAAAGGCTGCAGTCTGTACGAACTGTTTTTACAGCATAAACAAAGTTTTATGTCCACTAAAAAGAGAAGATAGTAACTTTTTCCACAAAGCGTTTTGAAAAAATTGTATAATTCGAGTTTTTATAACGAGAAGTTCCTCACTTTAATAATTCATTTTTTATAGACGAACTTCTTAATAATTGAAGAAACTGTGTTTCTTGTTGATTCGATCTTAGTTGAAACGGCGTCACAAAATGTAAAATAATGCGACTGTTATAAAAAATTGTGCACGTCGCGTCGTTTAGATGCAGCACCTTTACCATATCAGCTGATCGAATTTCGCATTCTCACATTGACAAACAATATTTTGACTAATTTGCATAAATTGCACCATATAGCACAGTTCAACTGATCGTAAAAGGGCAGGTGCTGCGAGGAATGAGAGTGTTATAACTTATAAGTAAGATTATTGTTTCGTTATCTATAACCGATCCTTTCTAATAATGCATGACTCACGAAGAATAAATTTTTGGGACATTGTCTTTATTCTCTTCTTTCAAATCCAAGCTAGACGAAAAAAAATAATATAAAGTCGAATGAATTTGTGTGCTCTAGTTAAAAAAAAAAAGTTATATGAATGGTGTTTTTAAAATTCCCGCTAGCGCTCGACTATACCGATTTTAACCGCGTCGACACATCGCCAACAGGTTTCATTCGCCCTTCAAAGAATTCGAATTTTCACTGAAAGTAATAAAAACATCCATTGTTATCGGTGAATAGCATCGTCGAACGACCGCGGAAGTGACCTTTTTTTTATTGCGCCAAAAAACATGTGCGTGGACTCTTAGCACATAAAGAAAACTAATTGGAATTGGATGTTATTGAAATTAGAATCACAATAAATGATGCATAATTATTCAACATTATATATACATTAAATTATTGCATACTTAATTTTTTAAAAATGTAAAAATCTAAATTATGAAGACTTCGAAAATTCATATCTCCACCAAAATTTGGTGTGATAAATTTCAACAAATTCTATGTTTCAGTTGATTTTTTTTTCTTTACTGGGGAGAACATTTTATTTGGAGAGAAAGATGTAAATAAAAATCCAATTTCCGAAAAAAATTAATTCAAAAATGTATTTGAAAAACCATCACTCTACTACTATGAACATACCTAAGCACATTTTGAAGAATTTTCGAAGGCTCCAGCTCCACCTCTTACAAGTACTGTAAAATTGTCAAAATTTGTATTTTTCCAAAAAACATAAGCAGTATTATAGAATGTGAGAGTGTATAGGAAAAGGGACCTTTCTAGAAAATGAAACTTAACAGGAGAAATATTTAAAGTTAGAGTGAGTATTTAATTATTTTGTGAAATTGTTTTTCAATTTTCAAACTACTGAATTAAATGTTAAGAGAGCCGAAGGCATATTATGATGGCACGCACGTCACGTCATCTTTACATCGGATGCATGCAATAATTCTATAAATCGTGATGATTAGGTAGTAGGTATTAGCTTGGGGGATACAAATTTTTTAATTTTTTTTTTATATTCTAAATTTTGACTTCATTGCCTTGAAAATGTAATAAGTTAGAGGCTCGGGGACACTTCCATTTCATTTATAAGAGTGTTTTCATAAAATGGGATGAAAACGTGAAAACTGAAATTTTGGAGGATAGGTCCCCTTTCCTTATGCGCCCATACAGATCTTCAGTTTTACTACTTTAGCAATGAACAAATTCATGTTGAACAATATTTGGATATTCGACTTGTTATGGGTATTTTTGTGCAAATTATTAACGCTTAAGTAAAATAGTCCCATATTCTTCAAAATTTTATAACATTTTGGGCATTTAGTTCAAAAAAACCTATCGTAAATTCGTACATTTTCAGTCTTCTACTTCAGTTTTTCATTGATTTATAGTAATAGTAACCAAGTATCTCATTGCTCCTTCAATAATACGTATGAACAGCTAAAAATTTGCAAAATTTTCTTGGAGTCCCTTATTTATAGAAAAATCTATGATTTCGGTTGAAAATGGTTTCACGGTTGTGAAGAGGATAACAGTAGATTGAAAATAACTGGAAAATTTTGTAAAGGGCTAACTTATTAACACAAAACTAAACTCTTAAAATTTTAACACCCAAGTGATGATCAAAATTAAAAATTTTGAAAATATATTTCAAAATAGAAACTCTACAGTCTACACCTAAGGAAACAGTCCCACCTTAAAGTAGATATCAAAATTCGTCAAGTTGTTTATGTTTAATAAATGGATTTTTTTTTTTAATGATATTGAAAAGTGAATACCTACACACATGAAGTTATTTAATTATGTTTGGAATTACATTCTTTCAATGTCTTGTGAAAATCCCATTTTTTTAGACTTTAAGGTCAATTTAAAAAAAAAAAAAATAATAAAATAAAAAACTGGGAAGAATTTCTGACATTGCTTGGTGACTTTTTACTAAAATTGATCAATTTCAGAATGTCAAGGGACGTTATTACAAGACTTATGGAAAAAACCTTCATATTCGTATTTATTATCATCACAAGAACGTAACAGTTGATACATTACATGATATTTATTTTTTCATAAATTTTACTATCCTCAAAAACCCACAAATTGACATATTATTACATAACTTTATCACCTCTTTGAAATTTTGACTATAGATAATAGCCACAGAAAATGTTGAATCGATACGTACAAAAAAAATGAGATTACTTCTCAGCATCGTAAAAACATACTAATCGATATAATTATTAAACTTCTACAAATTGAATTTCTTTCATTTGGTTTAAAGAGTATAGCAAGATAAATAAAGGGTTTTGGGCCCCGGAATGGATTTTGATAAAACCTACCCCAAAAGGTCATACCAATGATGAGAAAATTAATACTCTGACAAAAATTTTGAAGCCCTGGCGCAATGTGTTTTTCAAAGTTTATTTTCTAGTTTTTTGCCGATTGTAGGTAGATAAAAATTTCGTGTTTTTTAGATCGATTCTAGAGGGTAAGGGGAAGTGGGGAACCCTGAAAAATTTTGAGCCATTTTTCAACAAGTAATGGGAGTTTGAAAAATTTGAGCCGCCATTTTGTAAAAAATTTCGGAGGTACAGTCCCCATGTTTTATAAAAAAATATGTTATTCAGTCTAAATTATGCTATAAAAGTTTCAATAAGTTTAAGTTGGTGCAACGTTGTCAAAAAAATGAAAAATGACCACGCGTCGTATTTGCCGCGCATAGTTGTTAGGTATTAATGTGGAGTGAAAAAAAAAATGTTCTTCAGTTTTGATCAAATTTCAGAATTTACTTTGAGTTGAAAGTCCACCATACAAAATTTCAGAAATTTTACTTTTTATACATAATACAAATTCTATAAACCAAGAAAAAAAATTAAATGATAAAAAAGTGAATAATCTATAATTTTATGCAAAACAGCATTTTCTGTGTAATGACAACATTAATAATTAATTTTTTTGGGGTTCCAAAAGGCATCTCACTCAATTTATCAAAAAAAATTTAAGTTTAGTAATCTTATAAGATGACGAAATTAACAAAAATGTAACCAAAGTTTCATGTTTTTATGGGCGATTATCCCATTCAAAATCGAAAATTCGTACATTTATCATACTTTTTTTCGCTTCTAAATTGTAATTACATCCTACTTATCTCAAAAAATCCCAACCTTGTGGGATGCATATTTCCATGATTATCATTTAAAAAATTGAGCCCTCGCGCGGTAAAAGTGACTATCTCTATTCTGAGAAGTTTCAAGTAAATCGCGAAAAACTAATTCGGAATCATTTTATGATGTATTTTCTATCAAATTGAAAAATAAATAGCAGTTTATAATTCCTTCATTTTTTACGCTATGCATCTTCAAACCCATCCCGAAAACTGAAAAATGAATTTTACGTCTTCTTCACATGCCTTGAATCGTTCACAAAAAGAAGTTTCGTGTTTTCCTTAACACGCGGTTGGCACCACTGCGTTCAGCTGTGATCTTTCGCTTGAAAAGAACCTTTTACATGTTTAATATATTTAAAAGGGTGTCGTTTGTCGGCAGAGCCGTTAGCAATCGGCAATTTCATGAAACGATTTCGAGCATGAAACTTTTCATGAAACGTTTCGGAAACGTTTCAAATAATCGTTTCACAACAATGTTATCACTGCTATCAGTAATTTACAAAATGGTATCATTTTATCAACGATTTTCGCTATTTTTTTTAAAATAATGTTCTCTCATTAATTAAAATTGCATATTCTGTGTAATATATTACTTATTTGTACCACAGACGAAAAGATGAACAATTACAAGGTTCAGATTGGTTAAATAATGCAAAAGTCAAAAAAAAAATGAAACGTTTCCTAGGGGTCTGTGAAACGATTGAAATTTCAATCGTTTCATTTCGTTTCAATTTCGGAAACGTTTCAAGCGTCGATTGCTAATGGAAACACAATTAATACAAATGTAAACTTACGTACATGGGCCCACCACCTTTGTGTTTATTACGATGTTGCCAATAGCTCACTTGTTCGGCCTGTTATTCGAGTCGGTCATGCTTTCGTACGCGGATAAAGAAAAAGATCTGCGTCATCGTAATACAACACAAAACGTCAAACAGCAATTCATAAAAATGTATAACTAATAGAAACGTCAATCTTACAAATAATGAAAACCCCAAGGACGTTCAAAAAGACAACAAATATAAACTGAAATAATGATTAGTTGATATAGGATTCCCGACAAACACACCGAATACGAATCGCATACGAATCGAATACTATTTTAGTATTTCTAGCATGCGAATCGAATGTGAAGTTCGCTGCTAATATACAGCGAAAATGTCCGCGTTTTTAGCATTTGTAGCGTTTAATAATCTTACTTTTCACATCCTTTTCGCATGCGAAACCAATACTTACGTAAGCGTGTTATTAGAGTGCGATTCGAATGCGAACAGCGCATACGAACTTCGCACTCTTATAGCATGAGTTTCGTCTTCTATTTAAATAATACTCAATAAAATTAAATTATTACAACGCCTATCGAAATTTTTTGTAGATATCTAGATTTTAATATTGTTTTAGTACCATTTTCAACATTTTTTTAGTTTAATATTTCCAAACGCTTTTATTCATAAATATCAGTGTTGTAGGAACGAACATAGGTCTGTTCTTGTTCCTGTTCTCGTTCCTGGAAAGACCCAGTCATTTGATCCTGTTCCTGACTCGTTCTTATTCTTAATGTTTCAACTGTTCTCGTTCCGTTCTTCGTTCTTTTAATTCTTTACAATGTTGTTCTCGTTCTGTTCTTTGTTCTTTCAATCCTTTATGGTCTCGTTCTTGTTCGTTCTTCGTTCTGTTCTCGTTCTTCAACTTTTCTTTTTTCTTCCTTTCTTTTTTTTGATAACGTGTTTACAGTTAATGTTGTTGTTGAAATTGAAAATCAATTAATTGAAGCTAATAATTTAAAAAAAAAATACCTATACGGGTATGTGTAGCACTTGCCCGAAGTATAAATTTCTTATTTTCTCATTCCCTTCATGATATCTATTAATTTTACAATAAATCATGAACTTTCAAAAGAACGAAGAACAACAAAAAATTACATCGTTCTTGTTCTTGTACCTCAACATTGTTCATTAGTTGGTTCTCGTTTTGTTCTTTGATCTTTCAGTTTGAAAATATTCTGTTCTCGTTCTGTTCTTTGTTCTTCAGATATATCACTTTTCTGTTCTCGTTCTTGGTCCTGTTCCTCAGGAACAATGAAAATTCTCCGTTCTTGTTGTTCTTCGTTCTCGTTCTTTGGTTTGTTCCTACAACACTGATAAATATACAGTAGGTTGAGATTCATAGGCATCAAGTTCAGTAGTTTGGAATTCATTGGATTCATGGTCGTTTGGTTCGGTTTCGGATTCATTTAATTCATAATTATTACATCGTTGGCGGGTTAGGCTTGATGTTTCCGTCAAATAAGGTTTTGTTTCACCCAACTTTTTTATTCGTTGTTTCGATATCTTAAAATTTTAAAA
This sequence comes from Phenacoccus solenopsis, assembly GCA_009761765.1. Classification (NCBI taxonomy): domain Eukaryota; kingdom Metazoa; phylum Arthropoda; class Insecta; order Hemiptera; family Pseudococcidae; genus Phenacoccus; species Phenacoccus solenopsis. The sequence continues at coordinate 45,839 of VFXL01000586.1, read as the reverse complement.
ATCATGTGCAAGTATTATAAAAACTTAAATTGTAAACATAAAAATACTTCAACATGTTTTATTATTGAAATTACTTACTTTCTTCCTCAAATTCACTCTTTTTTTAAATTCTTCAAATTCTTTATTCCGTAATCGACGTTTTTGTCGATTCGTTTTCATTATAAAATTAAAATTTAACGTATTGAAATTTAAAAAAAAATACACCTGATGCAACACTTTTCAGACTGACTCTTAATAAATGTAATATATAATGAATTATAATTTTCACATGCGATACGTTAGGGAGTTCGCAGGATTTTCGCTGTACTGTATTCGCAGTCGTATCGCAAGTGATTCGAATGCAAATTTGAATTTAATTATATATATGATAAAATAAGTGCGAAATTCTTATACTATTCGTATTTTATTCGCATTTTATTTCAAGCATGTGTACAGTATGCGAAAATCTCATGTGAATAGCATATAAAGATCGCATACATCGCAATGTGGAAACCTACATGCGATGCGAATGATGAAAAATTAAAATAAAATGTGATGCGATATTAGCATCTGGTTCGAATACTTTCAACATGCTATTTTTATTTGTGAGTAGCATGCTAGAAATCGCTTGCGATTCGTATTCGCTGTGTTTGTAGGGTTATCTATTAAAAAATAATAATAAATGTTGAAAAGCGAAGTGGCTTTATTTTGCTTCGATATGAGTTACCACATCAATCGTTTGGTCGTGTACTCTCGCTCCCCAGCGTACATGTAAGATGATGATTCCTTGTTATATGGTGCCGAGTCTAAAAAAATGTTGAAAGATGATTAACATTACACATGAAAACTTTGAGAAATTATTCAGGTGATTAAATTCGAATTAAATTTTAAAAGCTGAGATTTCAGTTATGAGCTGGTCTCTAAATTCTTCGAATTTTTATTTAGGAAGGGCTTTCGTGAAAAAATCACCAAGCTGATCGTTTGTACTAATCCAGTTTAATCGAATATTTCCCTTCTGTATTTCATTTCGAATATAATGATAGTGTAGCTTAGTCAAGTGCTGTAGAGCTGGAGTGGTCTCAGATTTCGCCATTGTAATTGCAGATTTACTATCTTCGAATATATTTGGAATGATTTGGATTTTTAACAAACGATCGCACATCGCTTGAATTGCGTTTGTTTCACGAACAGCTATGCTCATGACGCTGTATTCAGCTTCGGCCGATGACTGTGCTACATGATTCTAGAGTTGCCCAAGTACTTGTGTATCCGGATATAAATCGGGTACTTGTTTCACATATTTTTGTATCCGAGTATCCGGATAAACATAAAACCGGGTATAGTTTTTTAAAGAAATACTAGGAGCACTATATGATTGTATTCTCGACAATTTGAATTTATCGACCAATATTCAATAGAAAGGGTATTTTTTAATAAATTTGAATAATACTCGGCGAAAGAGCATGAAAATCTCTTTCTAATGACATCTACCTTTAACTAAAAATTGTTATTTTTGAGCATAGGCCTACTATATTTTCACTGAGTAGTAGCAACCTATTGAAATTTGAAAATTTGATACCTACTAAATCGATCAACTACCCGAACAAAGTATCATACCATAATGCCTAAAATTATTATTTTCTGTCTGTTATTATTATTATAGATATCCGGTTTCAATATCCGGATATCCGGATTCATGTAAACAAAAAAATCCAAATACCAGGTACCCGGATACCGGACAACACTACATGATTCTGAGGTTTGGTACGCTAGGATATTACGTCATCGAATACTTTTATTAAATATCCTGTAGTCGATTTGCCTTCAGAATCATTCATACCTAACGAAGCGTCTACATAAACGTCAATATTATTCGAATTACCAGTATATCTTAAACCTAAGTTTTTTGTATTTTTCAGATATGCCATTACCCTGTAGGCGATAACGCCATACATGACGTCATGCGATGCGCATTAACGTTCCTTCGTTCTGAACTATGAACAAGTTCGTTGTAACTAATTTTAAGTTTGTACAGGTGGTCACACTGATCTGGTGTGACCGCCTATAAATACAAGTTGTTACATTCTAACTGACACAGTTTATGTTCCTTATATGTCTAATACAGATCTCTCCCACGTTAGCTCTCCACTCTTTCTTTCTCGTCTTCGCACGCGCGTGTTGTACAACACGCAGCGGGCGCTTAAGGATCTTTTCCTTCGCTATTCCAGTCTACGCACGCGCGTGTTATATAACACGCAGCGGGCGCTGCTTAGGGGTTTTTCTTCGGCTAATTCAGTCTACGCACGCGCGTGTTGTATAACACGCAGCGGGCGCATAAAGGGGCTTAATCGCTTTAACACGTTTAGTACTCAACACGCGCGTGTTGTATAACACGCAGCGTGTTTCTTGCTAGGGGCATAACCTTTTTAACAAGCTCCATTTCCCTGGCCCCCCAAGTATTTGTTAGGGGGTTGAAATTATGCACATCGTTAGTGCTTCGTTAGTGCTCGTTAGTGCACGCATTATTTTCGTTAGTGCTCACCCCCAAGCTTAGATCTCGAATGGGGGGCTGGGGAAATGGCTGCCCCCCAAGTATTAGCTAGAGAGCTGAAATTGTGCACATCGTTAGTGCTTCGTTAGTGCTCGTTAGTGCACGCACTATTTTCGTTAGTGCTCACCCCCAAGCATAGATCTTGAATGAGGGGCTGGGGAAATGGCTGCCCCCCAAGTATTAGCTAGAGGGCTGAAATTGTGCACATCGTTAGTGCTTCTTTAGTGCTCGTTAGTGCACGCACCATTTTTCGTTAGTGCNGAGCTCCATTTCCCTGGCCCCCCAAGTATTTGCTAGGGGGTTGAAATTATGCACATCGTTAGTGCTTCGTTAGTGCTCGTTAGTGCACGCATTATTTTCGTTAGTGCTCACCCCAAGCTTAGATCTCGAATGGGGGCTGGGGAAATGGCTGCCCCCCAAGTATTAGCTAGAGGCTGAAATTGTGCACATCGTTAGTGCTTCGTTAGTGCTCGTTAGTGCACGCACTATTTTCGTTAGTGCTCACCCCCAAGCATAGATCTCGAATGGGGGCTGGGGAAATGGCTGCCCCCCAAGTATTAGCTAGAGGGCTGAAATTATGCACATCGTTAGTGCTTCGTTAGTGCTCGTTAGTGCACGCATTATTTTCGTTAGTGCTCACCCCTAAGCGTGGATCTTGAATGGGGGCTGGGGAAATGGCTGCCCCCCAAGTGTTAGCTAGAGAGCTGAAATTATGCACATCGTTAGTGCTTCGTTAGTGCTCGTTAGTGCACACATTATTTTCGTTAGTGCTCCCTCCCCGTTCCCCCTTCTCTATAAACTTATAATATGTACTATTCAATTTCTCAATGGCATAATAACTATGTATGTACTTGAAATAAATTAGGTTCAACCAAATTTAATTTCAGACAATATCATTGCTAATACATAATGTATATTATTATAACGCTTTTTCCGATTCTCTCCCTCCTTCAAATTATGACTTTGTGATAATTTAGTGAAAAGGAAATCGTTAACAAGGTTAGTGAAAAACAGTATCTTTAGGGGGTGAGATGACGCGTTGTTTTGTTAAAATGGTTTTTTTTTTCTTTTTTTTTTTACCAAAAATTAAACGTTGAAAAAAAAATTTAAAACCTCGTGAGTCTCTAAATTTGAAAGCTGTTCATAGGTACAAGAATATATCGAGTCTGTAATGCTAAAATGGTCGAAGTGCCATTTTTGATTTTTTACAGGAAAGCTAAAAAACGTAATAAAACTTGCAATTTTGGGGCTTTTGAGGTGAAATTTTGATTTTGATGGATTAAGGTTATCAGTTTTCCTGTGAAAATTACAATTTTGTGAAAAAATTTATGGCAAATTTTTTTTCAGCACTTAATAGACATAATGCTATGATACACAAATGGACTTGGACGTTTGTATCCTACAGATTTGTGTGTGATTATTAGTGATAATAAATTTACGTTTTACAATATTTAATGTTCACTGTAACTTCCATATTTATTAATTAAAAAAAAATATCAAGACAGAAAAAAATTCGAATGTAAAATCTTTTTAGGTTTCCATTTTTATAGAAGTGATGGACTTGGCACTTTTTAAAATCAGTCGTAGAGAGCTATAAGTTCAAAATTTTCATTTTTTGTTTTAATTTTAATCAATGCAGCTCGCTTCAGTGAATCCGAAACCATCAAAAATTCAAATTTGAAAAAATGACACATCGACCCTTTTAACATTATACGGGGTCGATGTGTAGAATGTCGCGTAGTTTCGCTTTTTATCATAAATAGGTAGTTTTTCAATGTTCCAGAGCTTTAATTTCCATATAATTTCATTGTTCATTTTTAGCTTAGTTTTCAACAAAAAAAAAAAAAAAAAAAAAAAAAATTGCAGCGTACCTAATAATGGTGGTGGTCTTCAAATCTTTGCGTTTCAGACTATTTGTAATTATCTGGTAAATGTCCAACGGTTTGGTATATACTACATATACAATATAAATAGTATGATGTATGTTATAGAGTCGTGGATCAAAAAAAAAAACAAACCTTGGATTTTGATCAAATTTGGGGAGGTGACTTATTGTGAGTTGGAGACCTCTCAAAAAATTTTTGAGCCCCCTAGATGAAAGGTGAGGGAATTAGGAGGTCCCCAAAGTGTACCACCTTTTGAAAAAACGCTGTTTTCTGTGTTGTTTTGCCAGTGAAAATGGTGTGAGAAATCCTTTTTAGCAATTTGAGTTTCTGAACCCTCTTAAACCATTGCTATTTTTATTTGGATAAAAGTTCAGACTGCTACAAAGGGGTCGAAAAGTTGTAGATCACGATATTGCAATATTATGAAATTTTTGCCGTCTCAACATGAATTATTTTTTGGCTCGGTAATTTGACATTGGGAAGAAATTAAAAAAAATTTTTGTACCTGTGCAGCCAGTAATCGATCGCAATATTCTAATATTTTGAAATTTTCACTAGCTTTGAAAGTATTTCACCTATATTTTTTCCTTAAGCATTAGTAATGAATTCTGTAGGATTTTTGAGTACGTAGAAGGTTTTTCTTTTCTTATTCTTTTAAGGGTATATTTCACATGCACGTTTTTTTTTTAGTATAACTAAACTTCGCAGGTACATACTATATGTTATCTATATGGGAACCAAACTTCATAACGCTAAAAAAGTAACATTTTTGTGAGTAAAATTCTTTGTGAGTTTCTTATGAAAACTTTTGAAATTTGAAAATGAAGGAGACACTTTTCTTTAATCTATTCAGAACAAAAAATTTAAATTTTAATTAATAAGAAAGTTATAAGCGGTGAAATATGGCCTTCTCAAAAGTCAATTTATTTTTTCGTTTTTCTCGACAAATAATCACTTAATCAAAAAAACCTGTTGTGAAGTTTCTTAAATTCTTATTATAGGTGTATATTTCAAATTTCAAGAGAAACAGATAATTGGTATTTGAGAATCAAAGATGTACGAAAATGGCCATTTGGCAGGCAAACCAGTATGCAATCGTGTATGTAGAATAGACCCTTAATAGCTAGTTTAATTTTCAGGGTATGCAGAATACGCGTTACAACTTGATACGTGATAACTAGATTATTTCTTTTCTTCTTTCTTAAAAATTACGAGAAAGCTTGATAAATTTGAAAGAAATTTGGGCTCTGTGCATTAGAAGTGGGTTCAATCTAATACAGAATCAAAAGGAATTCAGCTATTAAGAAAAGTAGAAAAAATTTTATGTTTCGAAAATTCGACGTACCGGATTTGAACTTCGAAGCGAATCATTGCATGTTTTTTTTTTATCCACTCTATGCATAGATGTAGCATATACCAAACCGTTGCTCATTTACCAGATGATTACAAATAGTCTGAAACGCAAAGATTTGAAGACCACCACCGTACAGTACATAATGTAATCCTAAATGTATAAATTATACAACCAAAAACAACACTTGTTGTCAAAGTTTATGAAATTTGTAGATTTGTGAAATTATCAATTGCTCAACACTATTACTACCTATTTATGATAAAAAGCGAAACTACGCGACATTCTACACATCGACCCCGTATAATGTTAAAAGGGTCGATGTGTCATTTTTTCAAATTTGAATTTTTGATGGTTTCGGATTCACTGAAGCGAGCTGCATTGATTAAAATTAAAACAAAAAATGAAAATTTTGAACTTATAGCTCTCTACGACTGATTTTAAAAAGTGCCAAGTCCATCACTTCTATAAAAATGGAAACCTAAAAAGATTTTACATTCGAATTTTTTTCTGTCTTGATATTTTTTTTTAATTAATAAATATGGAAGTTACAGTGAACATTAAATATTGTAAAACGTAAATTTATTATCACTAATAATCACACACAAATCTGTAGGATACAAACGTCCAAGTCCATTTGTGTATCATAGCATTATGTCTATTAAGTGCTGAAAAAAAATTTGCCATAAATTTTTTCACAAAATTGTAATTTTCACAGGAAAACTGATAACCTTAATCCATCAAAATCAAAATTTCACCTCAAAAGCCCCAAAATTGCAAGTTTTATTACGTTTTTTAGCTTTCCTGTAAAAAATCAAAAATGGCACTTCGACCATTTTAGCATTACAGACTCGATATATTCTTGTACCTATGAACAGCTTTCAAATTTAGAGACTCACGAGGTTTTAAATTTTTTTTCAACGTTTAATTTTTGGTAAAAAAAAAAAGAAAAAAAAAACCATTTTAACAAAACAACGCGTCATCTCACCCCCTAAAGATACTGTTTTTCACTAACCTTGTTAACGATTTCCTTTTCACTAAATTATCACAAAGTCATAATTTGAAGGAGGGAGAGAATCGGAAAAAGCGTTATAATAATATACATTATGTATTAGCAATGATATTGTCTGAAATTAAATTTGGTTGAACCTAATTTATTTCAAGTACATACATAGTTATTATGCCATTGAGAAATTGAATAGTACATATTATAAAGTTTTATAGAGAAGGGGGAACGGGGAGGGAGCACTAACGAAAATAATGTGTGCACTAACGAGCACTAACGAAGCACTAACGATGTGCATAATTTCAACCCCCTAGCAAATACTTGGGGGGCCAGGGAAATGGGCTGCTGGATGGCATTATTTTACGACATCGATAAAAAAAAATTCTTTAAAAAATTTTTCTAAACGTCTTTAAGCCTTAAAAGATGTCTGAAAAAATACGAAATATGAACGCAACCGAGCGATACTTTATGAAAGCGAAATTAAATTCTTCCTTTCATTTTTTGTTCTTATTCATCGTCCGTGCACAACTATATTGACGAGCTTTCTATATACCGATGATACTTATTTTCCATTAAAATTATATTTTTCAAGCTTTGTTTCTCGAACCCGTCTCTTCGCCTGGCCGTGTAATGAAATCGTTTTAAAAGTAATTATAATGCCATTATTACCGCTATATCGCTGCTTTCGTCGACAAGATACCACGTAATAAGCGCCTGTAAAGCTACGGGGTGAGAAAAAAAAAATAAAGACTCGCTAAGAAAAAGAAACCCGTTATCGACGAAAAAAAATTACCGCCGTAAAATCTCGCCTCGGTGGTTCCAAAACGAGCCCAAGTTTCCGATGAGAAATCTTTCGTCTCTCTTGAGCATCTACGAGTCCACGTGTCGCGTGTCTTTTCTAAAATTCAATTGCGAAATGTCAAGGAGAATAAGAATTTTCCATTATGAATACGCACGAAGTTCGTGAAACTCGACGGAGGACCAAAGTTCGAATAAAATTTACCCTTGCAATCACCATCAAATGGGCGCGAAGCTGAGACGAATTCGAAAATCGTCGCGATTTTAATTCAACCCCGTCCACGCACAGATAATCGATTCGTGTAGAAAAATGGGCGACATCGAGCCGAATAAAAAGACGTAAAAAATGACCGTCCGGCTAATTAAACCTTCGTATAGAAAGGCGCCCAAAGTAATTGTTGATGAGTTTCATTATGTATTATAAAAGATGATAAGCGACCAGAGTTGAAAGCTCTTCGGGAATTAAGCGGGCTCGACTTGCTCTAGCTTTCGTCTGCTCCATACGAAAGGGTACCTGAGGGGGGATACTTTTATACGCGAAATAAATACCTTCCATTATTTAAGCGGGCTCGTATATGGCTACTAAGTAACACTAGGCGACCGTACCGTGTTTTCCGTTCCTACATAATGGAAAGAATGGACTTGCGAAGAGACGTCGATTTAAAATCGTATTTCCCAGCGGGGTCATTTTTAAAATTCTATTTGAACGTCGAAAGGTATTATGAAAATATTGGCAACTGCGCCGCCGTTCTTTATTAATTTCGAGCTTTTTTTTCGCCGCCTTCGACGATTTCACGTGAATCGAATAACCCCTAATAAATTGCCAACCTTTTATCTGTGTAAGCGCGAATTTCCTTTCCGGTAGTATTCGTCGTCTGATAATTATTTTTCTCCGACGAAAGAAAACCTTTTCTTTCGTCCCACCAACCTGGATACATTTACTTATGATAAATGATTGACGTCGTTTGCGCCTTCGCGCTTTTATACGACTGGAGAAACAATAAAAATATCGCTTTCGAGTTTAGATGCCCGTCCAATGGTACCAATGAGCCGACGAGAAAAAATTCACGCAAAAGCACGTCCAACGGTTTTTCAGGAAATAAAAATCGTGATGTGTTTACAATTAAGCTAGTCGATGTTTTTAGATGAGTTTTTTCATTCGAAGCGATAGCTATTGCAGCTTATCTGATTTGGAATGAGAGGTCGGTGAGAGGGGATTTCCTATATTTGCCTTTCAGGTTATTTGTAATCAAATGACAAATGTCTAAGATCTTGCCACGTATATTTTTTTACCTGACCGTGGCGCAGACGAGAAATGATGAAAATTGCTGAGAATTTGATCGCAGAGATTGTTTGTGGAATTTCTCAAAATATATTTTTTTGTTTTTATGATTCATCTTAAAATGACAATTCACTCAAATTTTGAGAGAGGGTAGGAAGAAGGCAAATTGCTCAAAATTTTCATTTTTGATTTCATATGAAAAAGCGAGTCACAGATACCAACATACTCAAATTTCAGCTCTCCAAGTGTATTTGGAGAGGAGTAGGAGGAAAAAATTACTTTTGAGGAAGTTTCGAGTCATGAAATTTTTTCCATTTACCAAATCTCCTCACCAAATTGACCTTGAAAGATCTAACTTCGTATGTGAAGTCATCTGAGAACCAAAATGAACCCCTCAAATGTGGTCGAAATGAATCCAAAATGGCGGATGATCAAAATTTAAGAAAGGCTTGAGGAGCCTCAAATAGCTCAGATTTCATGAATATGGACTCGTATGATTATTAATAACAAGAAGGTAAGATGTACGCCAATTTTAGCTTCGTATATTATTTTGGAGGGGAAAAGGGGGGAGGTTATTGTCCTCAAAATGTAGTAGGGATAAAAGTAAGATAGAAAATTTTAATTATAGTGTTACTTGATAAAATGAGCACAGTTGACTGAGATGTTTCACTTTTAGCCTCTCAATTTAATACTGAGGGGAGTTAGAGCAAAAAACAGCTTTTGAAAGATCGACGTTAAGGAATTTCATAAATCTCACAGATCTCCTCGCAAAATCAACCTAGAGGAATCAAACTTTTTATATGAGGTTATTTGAAGGCCAAAATATGACCTCTCGAATTTGAGTCAAAACCGATCAGTAATGTTGGATGGTCAAAACATGAGGAAAATCTAAGGAAAACTTAAGGAGTCTCAAATGGCTCAGATTCGATAAATGTGTACCAGGGCCTGAGCGGGGGGAGGTTCCCGGGCCCGAGTTTTCTTCAGGGTCACTTAGGGGTCCGCGACTTGACGCGCTAAAAATTTGTCTTTACCTCCACAACATTTTTTTTTTTTTTTTTGTCTTATGATTTTTCCTCCTGTCCTGGGCCCGATTCTCTGTGCACAGCGCTGATGTGGGCTCACATGATTGCTAGTAATGAGAAGTATTCTGTATGCCAATTTCATTTTCACACATTATTTTGTAGGGGAAGAAGAGGGGGTTATTATTTTGAAAATATGGTGAAGGTAAACAGAAGGTCGAAAATATTTAATTATAATATCAGATGATAAAATGAGACCGATTGAAGAAGATATTTCAATTTTAGCCTCCTAAGTGATTATGAAAGGGAGTTGAAGCGAAAAATACATTATCACAGCAAGACATTTGATAAATCTCTCATATCTGCTCGCAAAATCGACCTAGAGGGTCAAACTTTCTATATGAGATTATTTGAAGAGCAGAACATGACCCCTCGAATTGGAGTCAAAATCAATTGAAAATGGCGGATGCCCAAAATTTGAAGAAAGCTTGAGGATACTCAAATGGCTCAGACTCGAAAAATGTGGACTCAACGATTACTAGTAACGTGAAGCATGCTGTATGCTAGTTTAAGCCTCACACGTAATTTTGAGGGGGAAGAGGAGGGGCTGTTGTCCTCAAAATGTGATGGGGATGAACGAAAAGTCGATAATTTTCGATTATGGTATCAGATGATGAAGTGAGCTCGACTGACTAGAATTCTTTAATTTTAGCCACCTAAGTAATTATGGAAGGAGCCGGGTGCGGGAAATTATTGTGAGAAATTCAATAAATTTCTTATATCTCCTCGTCGAATTAACCTAGAATGATCAAATCTTGTATGTGAGATTGGTGGGAGAATTTGCAAAATGGCTGGTAGCCAAAATTTGAGGTAAGCTTGAGGAACCTCAAACTACAAATTGGAGATTTTGGACTTGGTGCAATGGATGAGATCTGCTGGGTTGAGAAAATTACTCGATAATATTACTTTCGAATGTAAGCAAGCCCCAATCAAAAACTCAGCTCCAGTAATGCGGCATGGCTGCTTGAATTTTTTTCTTTTAATATCTATATATACGTTCATTCAGATAGATGTTCTTTTTAATTTCGCTATCGGGTTTTCTTCTCTATTTTTTTCTTCCCTTCGTCCTCATAAAAGGTAACTCCTTTATTTTCCTTGAATGGTACTAAACAATTTCTTTTGCCCCAAAGGGTCACGTAGGTATCAGGGAAATACCCGATATCCAAGGGAAGAAATCGTTCGTTTCAGTTAGACCGTGATATACTTATTAAATGTATATCTTCGTCGTATCGTCAAAAAAATAATATTTTTATTTCTTTTCATTGGAGTAGGAAATTTCGCATTTTCAAAGTTTTTCTCGAGAAAGTAAGAACTTGAAAGAATATTTCATCTCATAAAGTATCGATATCGTTAGATTTACTCGAGAATTTTGGCAGTTACGAAGGCGTAGCATTTTTAGAAATTGTTAAGTGTTAAAATTAGGTTCAGTCGACTATAATATCTCTTCATTGTACTTCATTGGTTGAGTTTTCAATTAAAAACGATAGCTATTACAACCTAGCTGATTTGGGAAGAGTGTTAAGGAAGAGAGGACGGTCTTGTAATCTTTATGCTTTAGATTACATGGCGAAGATCAACTATTTAAAAGTAAACATTTTTCTTTATCGTTCCACCGGACTCAAAATTTGATGAGAAACTCTTTGTGGAAATACGCAGAATATTCCATTCAAATTTTGAGAAGTGTGGAGGAGGGCACATGGTTCGAAATTTTCCTTACCTGAGAAAGTGAATCGAGTACACCAACATATGCAAATTTCACCTTCCTAACTGAATTTGGAGGGGATTTGAAAGAACAAACCGCTTTAAAATGGCGGACGATTAGAAAACGAAAGAAGGCTTGAGAAGCCTCAAGTGGCGAAAACTCGATACATATGAACTTGTATGATTACCGGGGATAAAAAGTATACTAAATATATCCTAAATCCACTTTCACAAATGATAGGGGTGGGGAGAAGTAGGGGCTGTTTTCAAATGTGGTGAAGTAAATTAATGTTCAAAAATTTTCCATTACGATGTTATATGATAAAATAAGCCAAGTTAACTAACACATTCCAATTCCACCTCATTAGGTAAGTGTGGAGGGGAGTTGAAGCGAAAACCGCTTTTGTGAATCCAAAATAGCCCATCATCAAAAATTTGAAGAAGGCCTGAGAAGCCTCAAACAGCTAAAACCTAATAAATATAATGGACTCTCATGATTACAGCAATGATAAGAAGTATACCAAGCATATCCAATTATCTATCAGCTTCAATACACGGCGTGGCGTCGCTGCTTATGTTCTTTCACATTATTTTACCAACAACAAAAAATTTTTTAGGTGGGGGCTCGCTCTATCCCGCTCATCGCTTTGTTTATGATTTTCCATCATGCATACGTTTCAGTAAAATTTCGACGGTATCATATAAAAAATCAAAATTGCTTACGATGCGTCGAAATCAAACGCCTTATTGTGTTTTTATGGTGAATAAAGAATTATCAACTTTTCGATTTTTTTTGGTATTATTTTTCCTGACAGCTGTGAGTACATATTTAATGAGTTTCAATCGATTCTCGTTTCGTTGGTACGTTCGCAACCGTTACCTTGATTTTCATCTAACGCATATGTTTGTAGGTGATGACATTTTTCACGTTCAAATTCTTCGAATATAACACTTATAATAGCATCAATGTCAACGTTCAATGGCAACGATGGGATAACGGTAAGGAAACATTACCGTATGTCAATCACACCACCAGCTAAATTTTTAACATCACTATTTTTCACATTTACGTTTTTTTAATGCATATTGGCAAATTGAGAAGATGAATTCTAATCGCTGGAAATTTAATACACTCACTTGAGTAATTATTATGTAAATTGATAGCATCGAAACGTTGACCACAATGGCGCACGCTATTCGGAATCGACACGTGAAACTAGGCGTGGTGCGCGCGGAGTAAAGATGGATCAACTTGAAAACAGGGTAGAAAATGATTTTTACACAGAGTATTTATAATGACTGGTCTAGGTTCCAATTGGTCATACGTCACGCCTGTAACAACCAATCAGCAAGTTGGAATGCGGTAAATTTACCTCGACTAACTCGTAAAATAAAAACACAAATCAGCTGATGATTCAAATCACAAACGAATTTTAGTCGTTCACTGAAAACTGAACGATATTATTTAGGAAGGTAGAAATGAAACTACCTACATTTTATCACATTCTAGCGTTATGATTGGTTATTACGCGCGTAACATATGACCAATTAGAACATAGACCAGTCATTATAAATACTCTATAGAGTTTATATGGTAGCGTTCTAGTATATTGAAAATTTCTTGAAAACAATGCCAGATACATAATTTTCATCAGAACTAAACTTGAAGGAAATATCTTTAAAAGCTGTTCCAACAAAAAAATACACAAATGCCGTCATTTTCGAGAACTTTGTTAAAACAAAAGTGTTCCCGTATAAACGTAACGTGAAAGATTTTTCCTACTCTATTTTCAAACAGCGTAACACTAGCGCTACCTAGGTACGTGTCGCTTCCGAATGCTCATCATACAAATTTGAAATTTACCCCCATTGGCTATTGTATCGATCACACCGTCGAGCTACATATACGATAATAAAAATATGCAAAAACTGAAAGTATCAGCCCTCATAAGCTCTCAAAGGATTTAAAAAATGATGCATTTTATAGACATTACGAAGAGGTAACAGGTTAGCGGCAAAACGAAGTAATATATCGTTACGAAGCGAGCGCTTACGTAGTAGTGAAGGCGGCAGTGGGAAGTGGGGTGGTTTCCTCTGACGTGTTTTGTTAAGACAGTGTTACCGTCATGCAAAATTCAAAAGTGATAAGTGGTCTAAATTATGAGTTAATTGTTGTTGTCGATGAAAAAAAAAAGTGAAATCATTTAGCATATTTGAAGCTTCACTTTCATCTATCTTCGAAAATATTTCAGTGTGCAAGTAGTAGACACGCATATTTCAAATTTTATGTAGTGAGCGCGTAACCTATACTACAACACATTTCAGCTAGTAGTATAATAAAATTATCGGTCTTTTAGAGAAACGAAAAACACAAGAAGATACAGACACCCTTTACAATAGAATACTACGTTGGATGAATTGGACTATTGTAAGCACTACTACGAATCACCTCAATAATCGGTTTTTATAAATCGATAAACTAGATCATTGCATTTGCAAGATAGAAACTATAATATTATGTAATCGTTTCAGGAAATTCCACATGCGAAAACCATAGACGATAAAATCAAATTCTTCTATCAGCAGTTACACAGCCCAGTACGTATCACATCCTATTATGAAGTATTTAAAGCTAATGAACAATAAAAACTCTCCCTTCAGGACGAATCAAAATACAGCTACAACATCCATATCAATCCATCGAATATATTACAAGATTCATACCATACGATCATGCGATCAGGAGCAGTAGAAGATTTGAAACGACCATTAAAAGTGCAATTTGAAGAAAAAATACGCTACGATGTCAATGAAAATTTAACTGAAGAATGGCTGTGGTTACTCACCAATGAAATATCCGACCCTAAGAATAAATTTTTACGATATGTCGATGAGTAAGTTATAACTTAAGATAAGAAATACGTTTATTTCTTCAGTTGCGTTAAGCTAAAATATGTTTCAAATGAACATCAACTTTTCTAGGGATAATTACGAGTCGGAGATAAATTCGGAGTGGAAAGATTTGAGCTATTTCAAATTCATGGGAAGAGTGATTGGTATAGCTGTATATCACCAAATGATCATAAATGGTAAAGAAGTCCTAGTTCTTGTATTACTCTACATAACTCTTCTTTCAATTACTATACTGAACTTACAATTTCTTATAAGTGTCTAATCATTCATCAAGCATCATAATCTTTCCCATTACTTCCTAATAGGAAAGTTGGATGTTTATCCACAATAAAACTTGCATTTGCTGGAGGAAGCGCCTGTAGTAGTACATTATGTAGGCTATTAACAGTAGGGTTGAAAATAGGTAATTATACCATTCACCATACGGTACGTGCAAAGAACTGATTTATTCGAGATCTTCGAACAACTGAGCACATGCATTACTTATATATTGCTTGTTATTGTTAATGTGACATGAGTAACGCATGCCTGGTTAGGTGGTGAACAACTCTAGCCAGAAAGCTGGGTATGTGTCATAGTCGTAAGCCCCATATGGTGGATCGAGTAGCTGTTTTGGTAGGACTACGCCCTACTGACCCCATGGCCGAGGCACCGAACTGATTGTGGACCTCCTCTACCTTGCTTCACAGCTTGGAGTAAGGCAGGATGACGCAGACAGAAATAAGGCCCTGATAGTGTGTGACCTCTAACTTACCTGCAGACTTAGTAGGCCATGAGAGGCTGAAAAGTATCTGGCGGGGATTCTCCAAAAAGAGGGGAGAAGCTCCGTGGGTTAAGGTTGGGGACCATCATACACTCGAGAAGAGCACATAGCGCAGATAAGGCCGAAGATAGCAATTAGCGCTGAAACCTACCAGTGGGAAGTATGGTGCCAGAAGAAAAAGATGATGTGACGGCACTTCCGATGTGGTGGAACTTAGATGGGAGCGCACACCTACCTGAGGAAAACCCGGGGGAGATGTAGGTCAGTCGCCAAGGTGCCCCTACTTGGTTGGAAGTAATGTCTCAAGTGGTTCCCAACCAATTAGTGTTGTGTGCGGTAGAAGAAATTCCCGCAAAAAAAATTGTATACTGCATATACAGAGTAGTTACCTGATTGCTCATACATAATGAGTGTAACGACCAATCATAAAGTTAGAATGTGATAAAATCTACGTAGTTTCATTTTCACCTTCCTAAATAATATCGTCCAGTTTTCAGTGAACGACTGAAGTTAGTTTGTGGTTTTTATTTTACAAGTAAGTCAAAGTAATTTATCACTTTCCAACTCGCTGATTGGTTGTTACACGCGTGACATATGACCAATCAGAATATGGATCAGTTACTACAACTACTCTATTAGCAAATAGGTCACGACCATTGCGCAGTGTAGCCACAACATGTACAAGAAAAATCCCAACTCTACCATTCAATTACCCGCTTGCTTTCATACCAAAATAAAATTGGCTTTGCTTTTATCAGTATTTGGCTAATACTCATTCTTTAGAAATAGGCTCTATAATAATGCTATTGGGTACCGTAATCTCACAATTACATCAATCGGAGCTCATTGCTTTAAAACTAGTTGACCCAAGCTCTCCTCCAAGAACCATCATTTCTCATACAAAGTTTTAAAAACACAACATTCGAGATACATTTCCTTTTTAAACAGGAAGTAGGATAAGAAGCACAATCATTTTTCCACGTCCAGTTATCACGTCCAGTTATTTCTTTAAGCATAATCTTTCATTATGCTAAGCTACGCATTGTTATTGATAGCTCTAACACATTCAATTTATTTTTTTCACATAGTATACCTTGTAAAACCATATTATCTTATTATGCTGTCTCAACCAATCGAAATAGAGGATGTAAAAGCCACTGATCCGGTGTACTATGAAAATTTATGGAAAGCTGACACGAACATACTGAGCGAATATATCTCATCCGAAAAACTCGAAGAAAACGAAAGTAAAACTGAGCTAATTAGGTAATCGAAGTAATTAAGTTAGCGTTTCTTCATAGAGTACCGATAATAAAATAATTCACGATTTGTCTGCGCAGAGAAATAATCCAAGAAAAATATGTAACCTCAGTTCAGAACCAACTATCCGCGCTTATAGAAGGATTTACTGAACTGGTGCCTCTGCACTTGTTAAATATATTCACCGCTGATGAGCTAAAACATCTGATCGGAGGTGTTCAAATTATTGACATTGATGACTGGCAAAATAACACTGAATATGGTAAAGGGCTCGATCGCAATTCGCAAGTTGTACGATGGTTTTGGAATGTAAGTTCAAAATTCATTAATGCCTTACATTTCAAATTTCAACTTTATTCGAAGATTCTTTCCGCCAATTCAGCAATTTCTTTCATTTATATTGTTAATGTTCTGCAGGTGGTGCTCCAATTCACCAACGAACAAAGACATAGATTATGCAATTCGTAGTCGGATCATTCATAGTTCCAGCAAATGGATTTAAAAACTTATTACCAAAATCAGAATCGAGCTTGATTATGATGTGTCGGATGATCGAATACCTCGCGTATCTCATGGTATGTCACAATATTACACGTAATAAAAATTACAGTTTTAATTGCTCAAATAAGTATTTTCCCATTTCAGCGCTAATACCATATTTTTACTTTTCTATTCGAATGAAGACATAATGAGAAAAAAGTTAGAACAAGCGATTGAATTTCATCATTCTCGTTAACTAGTTACACTTGCCAATTTTTGAGAATTACGATAAATAATAATTTTTATTCATAAAATATCTGCTTCAATATGAGGATTAGTACATATGTAGCTGAAAATTTCGTGTTACTTGATAATGTACTCATTTAGTGAAATCAATTACATCTTTGATTATATTGAATACGATATATATATATATATATAGTGATCTATGGTCAAAGTGGCATCACTTTGCACATTCCTCAGAAGTGCATCTAATGTCACGTTAACGACACCACAATGGCGAACGGAATGTATAATATCGTAGGTTTCTTGGAAACAAATTTTTAAAATGATGCCACTTTACCTGTAAACATCAAAAAAGATGAGGCTACTACGACCGTAGACCGAAAAAAATTTTTTGTATGAAAAATAGAATATTAGTGGTAAAGTGGCATCCCCCAAATAACCACACCAGTGACGTCATGACACAAAGCTGAATCGATGAGCAATGTGATGGTAAAGTGGCATCAAAAAAAAGATGCCACTTTGTAAAAAAGATGCCACTTTACCTGTAGACGACGAAAAATGATGCCACTTTATCCATAGATAAATCTATATATATATATATAGTAACAAAATAATTTATCTCATTAAAATTATCATAATTATTTAAAAAAATAGGAAATAATAAAGTTAAATTTAAAAAAAAAATTACAAAAATAATAAAAAAAATAAAATCTTTAATTAAAGAATAACTTCCTAGATCAATTTTATTCTATTTCTTTTTATCAGAAAAGCGCTGAAGAAATTACCATAATTTCTAGTCCATTAAGGAAATACCTATTCACTTAAATATTACCAGCCTCATAAATAGAATATTATCTTCAAAGAGAAAAAAAAACATATCCAAAGATTGTATATAACATTCATACAACGAAAAATAATGTAAAACCAAAGTCAGCATTAATCTTTATACTTCCAAAAAGGTTTACCTAACAACAATTCTAATAATGACCACAAAGCTATGGCATGGAACTGCTCATGACTTGATATAGAATGACTGAATAGTTTAAGTGATTCATTATTTGTGCTATTATCATAACATTAATTTGTGGTAAGGTACTCGATTCCAAGTAATTAAATTTCGAACTATCTATTGCATTTACTTGAATCATGTGTCAGAAACCCACGATTCACCTCTTCATAATTATAACACTCCTCATTCCCGTTTGTTGTCGTGACGTATTTCAGCGAACGCTCATGCAAGTCAATTCTGAACATAAAAATTAAGATATTCTCATTTCTTCATTTGCCACAGCGAGCAGAAAATTCACACTAATAGCTGAAATTTTGTTGTTAGGTTTTCGAATTGGTTTTTAAAAATTTGAAACATCACCTACCTGTGCCTGAACAACGCAAACATAGTCACACGCAGACTTATTTATTGTGTACTCAGGTGCTAGTTGCTACGTGAGTCAGTTGTTTTTCAACTGAAATACTTCGTGAATTGTCGAAAAATTGTACTGTGGGTGTATACTGTGTAGTATACTACAGTATACTATGTAAAGGGGTTTCTACACTGACGCACCAAATATCACATTTTACCGAAAAATCGTGTCACCCTGAACTAGAAAATATCATTTTTCGGAAATCGATAATAAAAATTATCTAACAATCTTTGCTTGGGTTTTTAGCCAAAACTTTGAAAGAAAAATTTTTCTCAATATGGTTTAACTTTCGCCTCATATGATGCCCATACAACGCCTAAAAAAAAATTTCTTCGATTTTACATAAATAATTATTAAATTGATACTTGTAGAATGACAATCGAAATGTCACTCTTCGCACATTACTCCATCAACTTTGCTGAATGAGAAAATCATACTACTAGTATGATGGGTAAAAATAAATACAACACATTAAGAGGTAAAACGTTTCAAAATCGCAACAAAAACAACACGTGAGGCGCGAAAGAAATTTTTTCATGTTTTACACAAAATAACAAGTTGATAAATTTTTTTCCACAATCATTAAATAACGGTAAATTTTAGTATTCTACGCAGCTTTGTCCTAGATTGCATATCACATTTATTCAAAGAAAATATCCAGCCATGTTATGGATAGAGAGAGAAACCAAAACTACAAAATCATTCATCACCTATTAGGGTGCACTATGTTCCGTTTGCTTAATCTGGGCCGTACACCATTCGGTGAATAGTGATAGCTTTTGCCTAGGGAAACCTACTCCAATCCTTCGTCTAATCGTACTCTTAGCTATTGGACTGAGTAGCAATGCTTCGCTATCGCTGCGGTACGCAGCCATGGATGAGGAGAGATTGCAACAGACCAAGAGTGAGTCACACTAGAGATCTTCGTGTCCAACGATCCGAACCTCAACAATTTTGGGGCGCGCGTCAAGTAGAGTAGAGCGGACGCTTTAAAGTCTATAAAAGTGAAAGTTTTTTTGCTTGTCCTCGATGCCAAATTTGTGCCAGAGGTCAAGTTCTAATCATGACTGAAAAACTAGCGCTACGAACTATCCGAGATTCCCATTTATCTAATAGAGAACTGGCAAACTCAAGGTACTTTAGCTAGCTCTGGCATTATTTCAAATCCCTACGAGTCAGACTATTTCTATTTCAGTATAAGTCAGAGAAAGTATGCTCGCAAGAGCGGGCTTTCCACTTTGGATAGCTGAAATTGGATCCTAAGGTTTTTGAATTGGTTTCAAGATATTTGAAACATAAGTTACGTGTGCCTTAACAACGCAAATATGAGTAACACACGTACTTATTTGGTTGTGTACCCAGTCCCAGGTGCTAGTTGCTACGTGAGTCAGTTGTTTTTCAACGAAAATACTTCGTCGAATTAACAAAAAATTGTAACATGCGCGTATACTGCGTAGTGTACGCTATATAGTGTACACGGGATTCCACAATGGCGCATAAAATACCGCATTCTACTGAAAAATCATATCACGCTGAATTTGAAAATAGATATTACCAAATAATTCTTGTCGTGATTTGAAACTGTAATATCTGAATTTCAAGTATCCACAAAATAGATGAACACGATAGCTTGTTAATTAAATATTGGTATTCACTCAGAAAAATTATAATGAATAAACCATTTCTATATCAAATTGGAGGAGTATAATTCAATTGCATTTTTCTCGATAAACCATATTAGCCTAGTTGAATTAGCATTTGACCCAAGAACAAATTGGTACTAAGCTGAATTTCACATACTGTGTGTGTGTGTGTGTTGATGTAAATAATCAGGTACTAAAAGTTTCGCCCAACGGGCTGTAGGCGGTGAAGTGACCCAGGAAGGAGGTAGAACCTCTCCAAAAAGTGGTTTATCGCTTTTAACTCGATGGGAAGGATCAGAGCAGAAATTTAACTCAGTAAAGAAATACGTATTTTACACTAAATTTCTATTCCAACAGACATTTTATTTACTCCCTAAAATCGAATTGCAGGTCACTACGATACCAAAAATTACTCCTTTTTTAATTTTTTAGTTTTTATCCATTTTTTGCATTTCATCTTATTGATGAAACACTTGCAAATGAAAAATTTGTAATTTTCCGAAATATGATAATGCTAACATTATAAGTAATAAAAACAAATTTCAACCATCTTCACACCACCTTTGAAATCCAAGTATAGGTACACTGTGTCCAACTAATCTTGGTACCAGAAAGTACTTTTACTTGAAATTTAATTTAAACTCCTCGACTTTGAATGTAGAAACTATTCGGTATTGAAATATTAAACTGATTCCTTATTGCTAAATTTTTCTAATGTATTCTTCAGTTTAAAAAAAAAGAAAAAGTTGTTTTTAATAGGGCTGCAAACTGTGGCGGTGCTAAAATCAGCTAGACACAGTCTATCTGTATATTATGCTAAATCGCCCAATTCCTTACACGCTTTGTTCGCACAGTACATTCGCACTGATAATGTTCCTATGGAATAGCCTTAATTCATGAGTCATCAACTGGAGGCTAAACCTTAATCAAATAGTGGTGGACTCTTTTCTCATTTCAATTTTAATCTACTTAACATTTATGTGCCTTCCCTAGTTCTATTGCAGCGCGTATGTATACGGACTTGTTGGCGAGTACTGCAGGTTTCGGCTTTTCGTTCCGATGCGTGTGTACTCCAATCCAACTTTCGTCGTGCGTTTTTTTATCGTTTTTCGGGTCAAGTTTTTTTTTTAAACTTTTTTGTCAATTTTTTTTTTAATATTATTTTATTACTACAATTTTTGCATCATTATTTATTTCATCCTTCCAACCTTCAGACTTGGAACTTTCAGACTTACATTCCTTACTTCAAAGTTGGGTTTGGTTAGGTTTAATTTATTTATTATTTTTTCCACCGTTCGAACTTTCAGACTTGGAACTTTCAGACTTACATTCCTTACCTCAAAGTTGGGTTTGGTTAGGTTTAATTTATTTATTATTTTTTCCACCGTTCGAACCTTCAGACTTGGAACTTTCAGACCTACGTTCCTTATCTTAAAGTTGGGTTTGGTTAGGTTTAATTTATTTATTATTTTTTCCACCGTCCGAAGTTTCAGGGACACATAAATATTAAATTTGTATAAGTGCAAAAAATTTGAGTCCTCCACATTTTGTGTAAGTACTTATAAGGGAAGGGCTGGAAGTGTGACACACCGATTTCGATTAAACAAATGTCATTCGAAAGTACACGCTTAGAGTACTTCACATGCAAATATCCCGCTGCTTTGAATAATTTAGAGGGGAGCTATGAATTTTATAAATTTTCGAAAAACAATTTTTGTCATTTTTTGCTATAAAGGAAAATAGCAAAAAACGTGAGCGATTCAGTTAATTTAACAATGCTCAATTTTTTCATTCCTTATCAATACACGAGCTAAACAAACAGTCCCTATATGCCAGTGTCACACGACGCAATAATTTTATTCGGGGGAATGGAGTCACTTATATACAAATTCCGTCATGAATCGATTTCAATTCAATAAAAACAGATATAACTTTGAAAACCGTCTAATATACTCCATTGTCAACGATTTATGCCCTAATCGCCGAAATCCAAGGATCAGGATTTATTCTTTGTATTATTATCATAACATTAATTTGTAGTTAGGTACTCGACCATAAGTTATTAAATTTTGAACCAACTATTGCATTTACTCAAATCATGAGCCAGAAACCAACGAATCAGTTTTTCATAGTTACAACAAACCTCACTCGCGTCTGTTGTCATGATGTATTTCAATGGACGCTCATGGAAGTCAATTCTAAACATAAAAATTACGATATTCTCATTCCTTCATTCGCCACAGCGAGCGGAAAATTCACACCGATGGCTGAAATTTTGTTATTAGGTTTTCGAATTGGTTTTAAGAAATTTGAAACATCAGCTACCTGTGCCTGAACAACGCAAACATGAGCCACACGCTGACTTATTTATTGTGTACTCAGGTGCTAGTTGCTACGTGAGTCAGTTGTTTTTCAACTGAAATACTTCGTCGAATTGTCGAAAAATTGTACTGTGGGTGTATACTGTGCAATATACTGTAGTATACCATGTAAAAGGGTTTCTACACTAACGCACCAAATATCGCATTTTACCAAGAAATCGTATCATCTTGAACTGTAAAATATCATTTCTCGAAGGCGATACTAAAAATTATCTAACAATCATTGTTTCGATTTTTGGCCAAAATTTTGAAAAAAAATTTCTCGGTATGGGCCAACTTTCGCCTCATGAATCGTATGGAAAACTCTCGGCTGTCATTTTAACCTGCTTATTCAACCGTACTTTTTCATGTCCCTGAAAATGTACGAGTAGATCTTCGTGTATAAAAAAAGTGGAGGCCAGTCTACTAAAAACATATAAACAGTAAACACCGTATTACCAGCCATAAACTAAAAGTCAGTAATTTGAAATACAGATGAACCTGAATTTTTTTTATTGATTACGAAATATCTATTTAAGATTTCTTGACACAAAAAAAGTTTGGACTGAAAGTTTTTTTTTATTTTTCAAAATCACTACTCCAATGTTCAGTTAGGAAAAAGTTCAGGTCAAATTGTCCATATAATCGCTAATTTGTTTTTCACTCCAATTTCGTTCCCGTACAATAGATAGGCGTCTTTTACTAGTATACAACAGCAAACGATGGGTTTTTCATAAATTTTACTATTTCACACGTTAAAGACGAATTCACATTACATACATGCGCGTTCAACATGCGTCATAGAAAAATGTTTTTCGTGTTGTATTTAATCGCTCTACAATCAATCATTTTAATTACATGTCACTTGCTTCTTAATAAAAGGAAAAATCGTATCGATACATTCATATACCTCTAACTTCTCGTGAGTATTATACGTCTAACCAGTAGTTTGTTAACATGTATTCGAGTCAAGCATATTGTGTCGATAAAAAATTATCAATTATTATTGCAATTTTTGCATCGAGTTTCGTGATCTCTGTAAGTACCGAATCACTCTTAAGTATTTTTTTCTAAATTTTAATCCCATTTATATTAATCAAAAACTTTCTGTTAATCTGGACAAACAGGTAAAGACTGCGAATGGAGAAACAAACGACTATTGTGCCCAAACTGAATATAAACCATTCAAGAACGAAATAAAATATGAAGACGAGGAGGGATGGCAAGAATGGATAGACTTTAACCGTGAATATTATCTCATTAATCACAGTAAGAGCGAAATCCTTCATTTGGTTCCTTAAATTATTGACATCAAATACAGATAGTTCATTAATAAAAATTCGTTAAACATAGGCAATGAAAATTTGCAATTATGTGATAAAGACTTATTTTAATCACAGTTTAACAGAAATGGTGAATAGGATGGGCAGAATTTTGGTTTCTTCAAAAATTGAACGGTGTAGTCACATTAGTAGCTAAACGACCTCAAAAACACTCCTTAAAAATTTCAACTTCTCAACTCAATATTTCTAGACACATCGCAAAATGAAGTAAAAATTTTGAATATTTTGAATTTAAAAAAAAAAAGAATTTTTGGGCAATTAAAGTTTTATTTTACCTTTTGAAATCGTATTTTAGAGTGAAAAGTAAAAAAAAAAATGGGAGAGTTAATACTTATTCAAAAAACACAAATTTTGGTAATTTAAAAACAAAAAGTGGCAAAATGGGTAATTTATTTGCACGAAATGAGCTTAATTTAGGCTTTTTTAGAATCAAGAGGCAAAATATGCTCGATTTTAATTCCACAGTAGCCTGAATTAAGCTCATACTGTGTGCACGACAAATACATTATCCACTGTTCGTTCATTTTTAAAAATTACTCAAGTAGTGGTTTTTGATAAAAACTTTAAAACGATTGGATCTCTTGAATTAAAAAAAAAGTTACGCCGAAAACTGTTTTCCATCTTCAAGCAATGAAATGACTTAGAAAAGTGAAAAACATGTAATTATGGCATAACTTTTTTTTTTTTAATTTTAAAATTTTATAACTCACTCTATTTCGTCAGGCATAAAAATTAAATTGGAAAGCTGAAATATTTATGACCTTATGAGATCACTTAGCAAATATATACCTGACTTTTGAAAAAAAAAACGAGTTTCGACCCACCCTATTATAAAATACGTGTACATAGCCTCAAGTAAAGTTAATGAAAGCTGTACATTTTACATGCATTTCCTCAGTGATCATTATTATAGCGACATCTGCTTAACCGGTAACTGATCTGACATACGAATGAAGGTTGCTCATATTGTCATCAAAGAATAAGCGGCGAAATGAGAAAAGTCGAAATTTTTCACTCTATGCTAAATGGCCTAATCTATTTCAAGTGAAAAAACTTAATGTAGTAATTTGATTTTTCAGAAACCCAAAAAGCGAAGTCCGTTTTATCAAAACCGTTCACTTATCCGGAAGATTTAAGAGAAAGGCACAACGTGTTCTTAACAAACGCAACACGAAAACGCGTAGGTTACAAGACATCATGATACGGAAAAATTCTGATACGCAAATAAATAATTCTCGATGCAAATTTTTGCCGCAGTATAAAGGTGTTGATATAGATAGTGAATACAAATTTCATGTGAAACGATCGACAATTGTGGAAGACTCGTACCTATTATTTTCTGCAGAAAACGCACCAATTAATTTCAAACATAATTTACGCATTAGCTTGGATGAAAATAAATACGAAGTTCTTGAAGAGGAATTTTTGAGAACTGAATGGTTTTGGTTACTCTCCACCGAAATATCCAAACAATATTTTCAAAGTGATGCTGACGATAAGTACGTATATACAATTGATATCCTTAATATAGTCACTGCTTAGTTTCTTAATCATTTTTTTTTTTTTTTTTGTTAAATTTAATTTTTAAGTCGGTATTAATATTACTCCATTTTTTGGTGTAAGAAATTTCCCTCTTTGTTCGTAAAGATTTCAGTGGGTCACACGGTATTTACCTACTTACAATACTTGATTGCATTTCTGAACCTTGTTTATATTCAAACAAATTCCAAACAATTTGTATAAAAGTTCGTGAAGAATGATTTAAATATGTCCGCAATATAAAGCACGCTACCCTTATACCCATAGGCGCATCCCTCATAGATTCACCGAAACATCACGAGCATCACTATACATAACCATTAGGGACATAGTCCCAAAAAGTGGACAGCAAATCACTATTAGTCCAGTCAAATTGCGACAAAAACACGTGTTAACCGGGACTAATTGGGGGCCAAAGTTTTTCTGCGGAAATTTGTAACTAATGGTGTCCGTAATAACACCTAACTTTTCTCCAGAAATCGCATCGTTGCATCTCCCCCAAAATCCACATTTGTGCCCCCAAAAACTTGTTTTTTACCAATAACATGCGTTCTAATCTAGATACAGAAAAAAAGTCGAGTGAAGAAATGAAGCTGAACAAATTTCCAACAAAAAATATTATTACACATTTTTTGCTCAAGTTGATACAATCGTGAGAAAACGCTCTTGAAACGGGCCACTTTCATTGCACTTAGGGCCATAGCGCGACGTTTGATATACCCTACCACGTTACGCTAATGTTTAATGTTCTCATCGTGCAAATAGACTACTGGCATGGGAGAAATTTTGGTTTTTCTAGAAAATTGATCTATTTGTAGTATAGTTATGAGTAGTATAAAATATAATGCAAAACAATACAGGAAAAATAGGGATTTTTCATATACATTAGAAATAGTTTGAAAGCCCCTGATTATTGAAAAAATAGGTAAATAATTATTTTTCTGAAATTCAGAAGGCAAAATATCGCCCTTGCACACAAAAAATTTAAAAATTGTTGAAAATAAATTTTTTTGAACAATTTTTGATGCATCATAAAATTTTCTAACTTTGACCTGATTATTCAGGGTATAGATATTAACTTGAAAAACTTAAATTTTTTGGGTATACTTTTGAGATTATTTTACAACTATCAACCGCTATTCCTGATCGATTTTCGAGAAAAACCAAAATTTGTTCACCTCAGTAGTCATTTGCGCGATGAGAACATGAAACATTAACGTAACGCGGTAAGGTATATCAAACGTCGCGCTATGGCCCTATGCGCAATGAAAGTAGCGCGTTTCAAGGGCCTTTTCTCGCTATTCTATCAAATTGGGCAAAAAATGTGTAATAATATTTTTTATGGGAAATTTCATCAGCTTCATTTTTTAACTTGACTTTTTTTCTGTATCTAGATGAGGATGTGTGTTATGGGCAAAAAACTGGTTTGGGGGGCACAAATGTAGATTTTGGGGGAGAAGCAACAGGGGGATTTTTGGGGAAAAGTTAAGGGTAGTTATGGATACTATTGGCTACAAGATACCGCAGAAAGATTTTGGCCCCCAATTTGTCCCGGTTATAAACCTAATTTGACTGGACTATATACTATAATCATAAGCATCACCATTTAATCACCAATCACAATTATTTACTTGGTTATAATATTAATTACCATAAAAAACTATTCAGCTTCTTATTTAGCGAATGAATACCATATCGAGAAATTTTCAAATTTCAAATACACACTACACAGATACTTATTGTACGTATTTTATATTCCAAATTAATTTCTATAAAAAAAAGGATGAGTGGAGAATACGTTGATTCGAAAATTCATTAAAAAATCTAATGAACTGACCGTCAACAGTCTGTTCACGTATAGGACATTGCATAGTTTCAATATTCTCCAACAGCCACTTCACATATATTCGTGATTTTTAGCGATTACAGTCTGGTAACTTACACATGTATTTATGTATGATGCGCGTAGATGGGCTAATTTTAATTTTTTTAATTTTGGCATTTTTATGAAATAAAAATATTTTTTTTAAATTTAAAAAAAAAAAGAGAGAGGAAGAAACGTGAGTTATATCAATGCAAAAAAATTTGAAATACGCGTTTTGGTTCTTAGTTATTACCGTTTTAACGAAAACGACGCACATTTGCTTTGATTAGCTATTACACACGAGACAGTGAGCCAGGCTGAAGGCAGACGAACACTTACGAACGTTCTTTGACACAGCTGCACTCTGTAATCGTATTTAAAGGCAATTTTGAATACAACTTTTTCAGCACCTTCTCATAAGATTTAGTTTTTTTTTAATATAATTATATTTTTGATTTTTCTTTTTTTTTAGACGTAACAAATATTGTACAATATGATTTCTTCAAATTTTTTTATGAAAACTGCGAATTTAAAAATTATTTAATTTTTTCACAATTACATTGAATAACCACCACTAAATTGAATTTACATTCATCAAATACGAGTCATTTGAGGGGTTCTCCCATCATCCTTAAATTCTGGCCATCTGCCACTTCGGATCCATTTTGACCCAAATATAAGAGATCATATTCTGGTCTACAACCAGTGTTGCCATAAAAATGAATCGGATCACGAATCTTCTTGTGAAAATTGATCCGGGTCACGAATCATTACCCACCACACGATCTGGATCACGGATCACGGATCAAGCTCCAAAAAAGATTCTGATCGCAGATCATGGATAATTTTTTTTACAGTTTGTGTAGAGTAATAATAATAATCGCATAAAATAATTAAAAAAAAAAAAAACGCTTCAACTTTGATGAAAAAACACTTTTTTACATTTAAAAAAACATAAAATAATTAAAAAAAAAAAAAACGCTTCAACTTTGATGAAAAAACACTTTTTTACATTTAAAAAAATACAAAACAATTTTGCAAATAAAAATTAGCTAGTTTCAGAGTTTCAGAACACAGAATTTTTTCTGTGGAGCAAAAAAAAATGATCCGTGTGAAATAATGATCCGTATGAGGAAATGAATCGGATTAAAGATCACGAATCTACTTCTGAAAACTGATCTAGATCACGGATCACAGATCAACCCTAAAAATAGGATCCAGATCACAGATCAAAATTATGATTCGGATCATTTCTTGAACCGGATCACGGCAACCCTGTCTACAACTATTTCAAACAGAAGTTTGATAGGACATTGTATAGTTTCAGTATTCGCCAACAGCCACTTCACATATATTCGTGATTTTTAGCGATTACAGTCTGGTAACTTACACATGTATATATGATGCGCGTAGATGGACTAGTTTTAATTTTTTTAATTTTTGGCATTTTTATGAAATAAAAATATTTTTTAAATTTAAAAAAAAAGAGAGAGAGGAAGAAACATGAGTTATATCAATGCAAAAAAATTTGAAATACGCGTTTTGGTTCTTAGTTATTATCGTTTTAACGAAAACGACGCACATTTGCTTTGATTAGCTATTACACACGAGACAGTGAGCTAGGCTGAAGGCGGACGAACACTTACGAACGTTCTTTGACACAGCTGCACTCTGTAATCGTATTTAAAGGCAATTTTGAACACAACTTTTTTCAGCACCTTCTCATAAGATTTAGCTTTTTTTAATATAATTATATTTTTGATTTTTCTTTTTTTTAGACGTAACAAATATTGTACAATATGATTTTTCAAATTTTTTTATGAAAACTGCGAATCTAAAAATTATTTAATTTTTTCAACGGTAATCGGCGACTACAGCAATTACGTTGAATAACCACCACTAAATTGAATTTACATTCATCAAATACGAGCCATTTGAGGGATTCCTCCCATCATCCTTAAATTCTGGCCATCTGCCACTTCGGATCCATTTGACCCAAATATAAGGGATCATATTCTGGTCTACAACCAGTGTTGCCAGGTTTCATAAAAAATGAATCGGATCACGAATCTTCTTGTGAAACTTGATCTGGATCACGAATCATTACCCACCACACGATCTGGATCACGGATCAGGGATCAAGCTCCAAAAAAGATGCGGATCGCAGATCATGGATAATTTTTTTACAGTTGTGTAGAGTAATAACAATAATCGCATAAAATAATTAAAAAAAAAACGCTTCAACTTTGATGAAAAAAAACACTTTTTTTACATTTAAAAAAATACAAAACAATTTTGCAAATAAAAATTAGCTAGTTTCAGAGTTTCAGAACACAGAATTTTTTCTGTGGAACAAAAATAAAATGATCCGTGAAATAATGATCCGTATGAGGAAAGATATCGGATCAAAGATCACGAATCTACTTCTGAAAACTGATCTGGATCACGGATCACAGATCAACCCTAAAAATAGGATCCAGGTCACGGATCACGGATCACAAATTATGATCCGGATCATCTTCTTGAACCGGATCACGGCAACCCTGTCTGCAACTAATTTCAAACACGAAGTTTGACCTTTCCAGGTAGATTTGGGACAAGATATGCGAGATTCAAAAAAGTTCACAACTGTGACATTTCCTCAAAAAGTCGTTTTTTGCTCCAACTTTTCTGAATAGATTTTGGCAGGCTAAAATTCAAACCTTAGCGTCCATGACTCACACATTCGTATGAGACCAAAATAATACATACATCAACCAAAGAAAAATTCAAAACCATGCTTTGAGTCTTAAGTCACCAACGATGGGTTAACGAACATGATTTCGCATGAACAGTTCCCTTTTCTTCAGTAAACATTACAATAGTTCTAAAATTAATCACCCATACAAAAAAACCGTTTGTCAATAATGAAGGAATCGCTCTCAAAATGGGTTATTGTCACCCTTTTCCCTAAATTATGGTAACTGTTGTTATCAGTGACGCAACCAGAACTTTTTTTTGGAGGGGGCTAAAAAAAATGAGGCTCGAACTCCGGTTGATACTCACCTATTTTCATGAAGTGCAAAAATTTTTTGAAAAAATTACAAAATGAATTGTATCATACGAATTTATCCCTCACAAATGTTGAAAAAGGAGCCAGAAAATTTTTTTTATTAATATCTAGGATAAAAATCGAGTTAGAGTGTTCGGAAACAGCTCATTCGAAAAAGCTTGACGTTTTATACATGATTCAATTTTAAAACATTATTGCCATCGATGTGAGTGTCGAGTTATTTTAATAAAACCAATTCATTTTAGAGCGCTCGCTGTGAACGAGCTCCAGTAGTAAAAATAAATTCGACTTTTTGCTTAGTTTTTTGCAAATATCTCAAGAAAAAGTATAGATGGAAAGTTTACAAGTAGCTCATTCAAAAGAGCATAAAATTCTGAATGTGTTTCAACTAAAAAAAAAAATTGTTATTGATTTACTTTTTGAGATAATTCATAGCAAAGCAAAAAAATCGTTTTTCAAAATTAATTCCAAAAGTAAATCAATAACAGTAACATTACAAAAATTAAATCATTTTGCATTTCAATATCTTTAAAATGAGCCATTAGCGAGCCCTCTATCCTGGATTGTTTCCAAGATATTAGCAACGTATGGTGGCTATTTATGTATGGTTAATCTATGATTGTATCTAAATCTAAAATGAGTAGGTAGTTAAGTTGGTATATACATAACATTCACATGCTTGGCTTAAAACTTATAACTTATATTTTTTATTCATTTTTTATTTCCATATAAATTAAAACATTATAAAATGAAAAACATCAAAACAATATAAAGTAAAAAAATATATAAAATATATTGAAATACGTATTATAGAACAAAATATGATTTTCGAAGATTCCTCGCTAAAATGTTCGAGACCGCGTCGAGAGTTACGCCGATTTGGCGATGAACATTTTAGGAGCGCCAATTCATTGAAACGATTTCGCCGATATGTTTCAAGTCGTTTCAAGGTTGAACAAGATCTTTCCGGTGTACTTGTCGTTACAGGAATTCAAATCTACAACGGCACCGAAAATAGAACGACTAAATTTTCCCCCCGCAATGTTTAATAATTGATTACTGAAATTTCGAAGAATTTTTTGGGGGGGCTCTAGCCCGCTAGCCCACCCCTTGATTGCGCCACTGGTTGTTATAATTGTGAGAAAGGTTATCATATAATTTCTCTTAGTGTTATATATGATTTGCATTTTTTCCATACAGGAATAACCACCAACTTGAAATAAATCCCGAGTTTAAAGATCTAAAAAGATTCGAATTCATTGGAAGAGTGATTGGTGCAGCCATATATCATCAAGTTCCCATTAATAGTCAGTATCTACATCTAACTTTCTATACACTGTGTCTAACTGATTTTAACACCCCCAAGCGCCAAATTCCCTTCATTCACAAAAAAATATTCGTTATTTCACTTCTTTTCATTCCTTTTTATGGGATTAAGAAATTAACACATAAATAATTGTTTCCCTATGACTTCAATTCATAATTTACAAGATTATGAATGTTTTTAAGCTTTCAGTGCTTCATCCCAGGTAATTTTGCAACACTGATTTTGGAAGAAATGAATTTAAATCAATCAAATAACCAGTAAAAAATCACTTTAATCATAGAATTTGAGCAACCAAAGTCCTTAATTATTCATTATGCTATAATGAAGTCAAACAAAATGAAATAAGTGATACTTTTTTCATGAAAGAGAATTTTGCAATCAGGGGTGTTGAAATCAGTTAGACACAGTGTATTTTACTGCGAAATAAAACAAAACTAGTAATTTTTTTCATTTCATTACAGTGAATTTCGTCGAACCATATTACAAAATTATGTTGGGTGATAAAACGCGAGAGGAAAAACTAATTTCAGTTGAAAATCAAATGTGTGCTTTATTGAAAGGATTCGCCGACTTTATACCCCTGCAATACTTACGTATCTTTAGCAGCACTGAATTGCAAACTGCCATAGGAGGTAGAAAAGTTACCGATAATGAATGGAATAGAATGATCATAAAAAAAGATGAAAAGTTTGCGAAAGTAACTATCATTGTGGGAATAACGCCGCGCTATAATTATACGATTGAAACTTAATTTATCAAATCTTCGGCTAAATTAATTCGTAAACAATATTCATTCGTGCTGTAATTTCATCATTTAGGCTGTGAATACATTCAATGAAGAGGAAAGAGAACAATTTGTACAATACGTCACCGGTTCACCCAGAATTCCATTCACAAAATCGATTTACATAGGAAAGCTTCACATGGAAGAGGTGGCAGAAAATGATCTGCCAGAAGTTAATCACCTGTTAGTTCATAAATTTAAAGCAGAAAATGAGGAAAAATGCGACGTTTTTATGAAATTGCTTAATTCTTCTTCGCCTACCTTTCAGTTACGAAAGAATCAAAGTGTGTAACAAGTGGAGCGCAGAAGAAATGGCGAAGAAAATAAAGATGGCAATGCAGAAGGCTACAAACTATGAACTAGAAGCCAGTGTCAAATCACCAAACTAGGGATACGCGTGTAAATTTAAAAAAAAATCAATCGTGAGATTTATTTCATGAATCACAAACTTTTATATATTAAGTAGTTAAATTTAACTTTAAATATTTTCGTTTATGTTATTTAATTTTAATTAAGTATGATTAAATATTAAGGGTTCATTTTACGTACATATTTGCTTAACATTTCGCAATTAATGAATGTGGAAAAACGTACAGTTTTTTTTTTTGAATTCTTTCAATTATGCTAATTGACATTTTTGTGAAAACTCGTATTAACCTTCAAACGAGCAACTGCTTCAAAAACTCAATTAAAAATACCGAACAAATAAGGGGGGAGGGGAAGTTACAGTTAGGAATTAGTACTGGAATCGCATGACAAAAAAATAAAAAATTTTCCTTCTAAAATTGTGCTCAAAAAATGTATTGATATCGGAAGAAAACTCAAGCTCGCCTCTTGATACTCGTCAAAGAAGAACTTAAATGATACTTGTTAACACTGAAAGCGTTTCACATGTGTCATTTATCGTTGTTTGGAATTTCGTTGTTCTAATCTAATTACTCACGTTTAGAAAAGATTATCTTCCCTGATTAATCCGTCTCGAATAACTGTGGCGGGGACTGAAAATATAAATAAGATACAAAGATACATTTCTCTCTTGATATAAAGAAAAAAAAATTGATATGTTCAGTCATTCTCTTTAATATTAAATCATACGTTTCATTGATTTGTATACCAATTAAAACACATTGTGGGTTGTTGAAACAAACGCTTTAATAATAAAGAGAATGGTTGGACACTCAACTTTTTTTTTTTAATAGAAGGTTATCAAGAGAGAAATCTAGTATCTTATTGATAGCCTCAATCTCAGCCAATACCATTCGCGATCATTTATTCGGCGAAGATGCTCTTTCCTAAACGTGAGTAGATTAGAACAAAGAAATTCCAAACAATGAATGATAACACATAAAAAACGCTTTCAATCTCAACAAATATCATTCAAGTTCATCTTTGACGAGTATCAAGAGGCGAGCTTGAGTTTCCTCCGATATCAGTAGGTACATTTTTTGACCACAATTTTGTAAGGAAAATTTTTCATTTCTCCGTCATGCGATTCCAGTACTAATTTCTGACTGCAACTTTTTTTTACACTTGTTGGATATTTTTAGTTGAGTTCTTGAAGCAGTTACTTTTTTAAAGTTTTTTAGAGAGGATATCAGTACTTTTTTCAAAGTATCACGATGTTATTGCTTATCACTCCATCTGCTTATGCAAATGGGATCATGCATGAGTAACGCCACGTTGTCAAAGAATTATTATAAATGAAAGTATGAAACAAAACCAAATCGCAAGGTATAACGATCGTTCTGCAAATTTATTTCCAGTACGGCATTCTTGATCTGATTTTTTTTTCGGATGAAAGAAAAATATTATGAAGTTTCATGGTGTAGTTTACCCATTGCGATGATGTTCAGGTTAAATAATTATAACACACTACCATTTTTCAAGATGGTAGCAGAGAAGTCGAGAATAAAATCAATCGACTTCATCAACTTTATGTCATGAATGACAACGTCGTGATGTCATTTTCTTCATTTTCTTTGTTGGATTGGGATTATGTTTGATTACTTGATTTTTGATGTTTGAAGCTGAACTTTTACGAAGATAAGATTAAATTATACAACTTCATTTAAATATTACTATAAAAGTTTCATCCTTGTATATTATGATTTATGATATATGTATTGTTGAATTTCTCAACTTCATCAGATTTAGTTCAATATTTATAGAGATTACATGGCTGAAAAATCGTTACACTTTTTCAGTTACTAGTTATATTCAGACTGAATACTGCATTTTTTTCACTATTCAAGTAACATTTTGAATATATTGTTATGAAAGGTTCATCTTTATATCTTTAAGAAGCTAAATTTTATAACTTCATCAAATTTGGTTCAGTATTTAGAAAGATTATTTGGCGACATCAATCATGAACTTTCCCATAATAAGGAAAGAATTGAATTTTTCTCAATTACACGTATCTATACGTATTTACATTTAAGAATTAGAAATGAAATATTATATTTCATTTAAATTCAGTCTCAACATTACGAGTATTGTTTGTTACCCTTAAGAATTCAGACTATTATTATACGTAGGTATCTTTAAGTTTTTATATTTAGGAATTCGAATTAAAATATTGTACTATATTTAAATTCAACTTCAATATTAAGAGTATTGTTTGTTATTGATATGCATTCGAAAAATTATAACGAATAAAAGACATTTTTATTTCAAGTGCAATTCAAATGTATCCTTTTCAACCAACGATTGTGATCAAACCGAGGGTCAGATCTGAAAAACATGGCGAAATAACTTGTTTATTGAAATAAATTCTAATAAGCTTCATGATTCATGTTTCACACCATGAGTCATCACCAAAAGAATTAGATTACAAAATTATGATAATATAAATGCATAATTGTTCAAGTAAAACGTATTAATTTGCATACTATACTGAATACGGCAGAACTTCAATTGATACATCTCCTTTGCTTAACCTAGGCCTCATTCCACTCGATGAATAGCTGTAGCCTTCTCCTAAGGGAACCTACTCCAATCCTTCCTCTGATCGTACTCTTAGCTATTAGACACGTAGTGAGATACTGCAAAAGCTTGTTTAACGAATTTTGGTTCCATGAATTTTGCAAAGATTTATACATTATTTATTTGGCGTAATTTTTAATACGTTTGGGGATAAGTTAAAATAATGTTGATGGTTGTGCGGCATTTTTAGCGAATAGATCAATTTGATGGTTATTGCAAGACATACCAGTATGATTAGAAACGTATATAAATATATTTGGATGCATTTTTCCTCCAGTTTATGGAGGAATACGAAGATTTTTCCTAACAATAATTTGGCTATTGAGGATATTTTGTAGCGAAAAAAGGATACTTAATAAGGAATCTGGGAATAAGGCATCTTTCAAGTTTTAATTTTGGGGAATCTGAGCAATAAATCGGATCGGTATATTTAGGTTTGAAAATGAAAATTTTATGAAATTAACTCCATTTTAGATACCAGTAATTTTAAAGAATTGATGTGAAAAGTCTTAGCAACCACGAAGCGATAGTTACTAATTGCTTCGGTACCTAGTAATAGGTGAGAAAAGATTGCGACAGACCAAGAGTAATTCACGCTAGAGGCCTTCGTGTCCAAGTATCCGAACCCCGACAATTTGAGACGGGGTCAAGTATAGTAGTGTGGACTCTTCAAAGCCCAAAACAGGTAGTTTTTTTACTTGCCTCAGATGCCAGATATGTGTTATAGGTCTAATTCTATTCATGATTAAAAATCTAAGGCTTGGAACTATCCGATATTTGAATTGTAACCTTGGATAGTTGAAATTTGGTATTTAGGTTTTCGAACTGGTTTCAAAGAATTTAAAACATCAGCTACGTGTGCCTGAACAACAAAAACATTAGTCAAACGCAGGCTTATTTGTTGTGTACCCAGGTTCTAGTTGCTACGTGAGTCAGTTGTTTTTCAACGAATGTACTTCGTCGAATTGACGAAAAATTGTACTATCGGCGTATATTACGTGGTATACACTATACACTATACAGCGTATAAGGGTTTCTACATTGGCGCACCAAATACCGCATTTTACTAAGAAATCTTATCAAAATAAATTGAAAATATTTCTATCCAATAATTCTTGTTCTGATTTTGAAGCTGTAATATCCAAATTTTACGCATACAACAAACAGATAAACAGGATAGCTCATTAATTAAATACTTGTTGTGTAAACAGTGACCAACAGATCTTAAGATAATTTTCAAAAGTACTAAATTAAGTTTCACAGTTTAAGAATTATTTACTATCACAAGATATAATTGATTTTTTTTTTCAATGAAAATAATTTGGCGCTCAGGCGTATTAGCATCGCTTGGACACGGTATATAACCTGATCACATTCTTAAAATAATTAGTTTCTGACTCCTAAATGTCAATTGAAATATCGTTTCTTTATCATTATTATTTTTTTTTAATAACAAAAAAAAAAAAAAGCAGTCATGCCGCATTACTGGAACTGAATTTTTAACTGGAGCTAGTATTGATTTGGTAATAACCTCGCTTAACCCTTCATAACTACAGGCCACATCCGATACCAAATCTGAAAACCCCTACCCCATCCCTTCCAAAACCACTTGAGAAGTTGAATTCGGAACATACGTAGTATTTCTTGCCATGAAATAATCATATGAACACATACTTCTCAAATTATAACTTTTGAGGATCTTCAAATTATCTTCAAATCTTGATGATCCACCATTTTAGATCCATTTTGACTCAAATTGAAGAGGTCATATTCTTGTCATTAACTAATTTAGGCCGATTTGGTGATGAGATATGGATGATTCATGAATTTTCTTGCCCTAATTTCCCTTCCAAACGCCGTTTTTTGCTCCAACTCCCCTTCAAATTCACTTGAGAAGCTAAAATCAGAATAAGTTAGTCACAAAGGCTCATTTTATCACATAACATGACAATAAAAAATTTTCGACCTTTCATGTACCCCTACCACATTTTAAGTTCGATAACCCCTCCATCTCCCCTCCTAACATCATGTATGGAAATGAATTGAGGATATAGTATACTTCTTATCCCCAATAATGATACGAGTTCATATTAATTACATTTTTACCAACTTAAAGCTCCTCAAGCTCTACTCAAATTTTGGTAATCGGCCATTTCAGATCCATCTTGATCAAAATTGAAGAGTTCATATTCAGGTCACCAACTAACCCCACACACAAAGTTTGACTTGTTTAACTTCATTTGTTGAGGAGATAATATGGAAGATTCAAGAAATTTCATGACTCAAAACTTCCTCAAAAAGCTGTTTTTTGCTCTAACTCCTCTCAGTATGCACTTAAGGAGCTGAAATTTGGATATGTTAATGTTCGAGATTTATTCTTTCATATGAAATCAAAAACAGAAAATTTGAGCTACTTACCCTTCTCCAGCACGCCTCAAAATTTGAGTGATCCGCCATTTGGAAATTTATCAAAAAAACAAAAAAAAGTAGTTTTGCTCATTTTTAAGGAAAGTCCCTCACCAAATTTTGAGCGAATTTTATCAACACCCGCCAGCGCTACCCGTGGGACAAAAAAAATTTCCTCAAAAACAGGTTTCGCTCTAACTCTCCTTAAAATGCACTTCAAAAGCTGAGATTTGGACATGTTAATGTCCGTGACTCACTTTTTCATATGAGATAAAAAACGAAAAATTTGAGCTATTTGCTCCTTCTCCGTCCCCTCAAAATTTGAGTGATCCGCCATTTTGAAATTTATCGAAAAAACAAAAAAGGTTGTTCTACGCATTTTCGATAAAAGTCTCTCACCAAATTTTGAGCGTATTTTATGAATACTGCCTGCGCTACGCGTGGGAAAAAAATATATATACCAAAAAGTTTGACATTTGCCAGATGATTATGAATGATCTGAAACGCAAAGATCTGAAAACCCCACCATCCCCAGACCCTCCCTTCCTAAATCAGGTAGGCTGTAATAGCTGTCCTTTTTTAGTTGAAAACTCAGCTAAAAATCACAAGACGTTCCCCACAATATCTAGTGCGTAACATTCGAAAAACATCTTTTTTTTCGTCTATTTGGAACGAATTTGATGCCTCTGAAAATGTACGAGATGCATAAAAAATAATGGAGGTCAATCTACAGAAAGCATCAAGGAAAATGTTACCAATCATTGGTTAAAATCAGTAACTTGAAATACAAATGAATCTAAATTTTTTTTATTGCGAAACGTCTACAAGATTTCTTCACTTATTCTTCTCTTGAAAAACTTACACTAGGAGAGACAAAAAAAGGTTTGGACAAAAAGTTATTTTTTGTTTTTTAAAATTAATTCTCCAATGTCCAAATAGGAAAAAGTTTAGGTCAAACTTTCCATATAATCGCCAATTTGGTTTTACTCCATTTTCGTTCACGTACAATAGATAGGCATCTTTTACAAGTATGCGACATATGCTATTGTGGTATGAATAACGTTTCAAAATTACCGACACAGATCTGCGTTTGAAAAAGTGAGGTCATCTCACGAACGCTAACTGCTATGCAACGACACGCTTTAAGGCATTAAAATTATGACTAGAGGCTATCTTATGAGTGCTATCAAAAAATCCGTAGCACCAAAAAATTACAAACAAATTGTTTACGATTGCTCGTACGAAATTGACGAGCATTCAAACCAAGATAAGGTATAAAATAAATGATGAATGAAGAGACAGAGTTAGTTAGAATTGGGTTTCCGATTAGTGTCCATTACCGCATATTATTGTAGTGTCTAGATGTTGAGCAGTGTGACTAAAATAATTTGTTAAAAAAAAGGTGTTCAATTATTTTTCAAACCACGTTAGCGCTACCACAGCATCTTCGCAAATTCTTACACATCCTGAAGAGGATTTCACATTCTCTACCGCATATTCAACTTGCATCATAGAAAAATGTTTTTCACATTGTACCTAATCATCGCTCTACAAAACACCTACGTGACTATATTAGGTTCTGGAACCATCCTGAATTGTTTGACTTATTAGTTATTGTTACCTATGTTTCTAAAATATATTTAAATCGTGACCACTACTTGCAAAATTTATGGAAAAAAATATCCTATCTCTTCACTCCATATAAATTTTAAGCAATCGCAAACAATGCCAAAAATCTATTTAAAAAAAAGTGAAATGATTTCCGAGATGAGAATTTAGAAGAAAACCATATTTCACCATAAACTTTATTTCTCGACGGATATTATACATGAATTATTTTTATCGCCAAATATAATGAAATATACTTATACTCATAGGCGCAACGTGTAATTTGCTCCAATGATGATATAGCTAGTCCGCTTTGGAATGCACAAAATTATCAAAGTATAGATGGATGGCAACAATGGAAAAATGTTTACGGCTTCTTATTTTACATAAATCACGGTAAGAACGAAATTTTATCAGCGTCCTTGAATTATAGACATCAAAAGCAAAATAGTTTCTCAATAAAAATACGTTTTCCGTACATTAGACCATTCTACCACAATAATATGAAAATTTCCAATTATCTCATAAATAATAAGGGGGAGGGGAATTTTGACTTTTTTTCATTTTTTAGCGGACTTTACTTTTCAGGTGAATCCGCTATTGTGTTCACTCAGTTTCTCAGTTTGTTTGCTTCTTTCTTTAGTTTTTATTTTTTGTTACTTTCTTCGTGTTCTCGCGCGATAACTCGAGTAGAAGTGATCGAATCGAAACCAAATTCGGAGGAAGGGTTGGGGTAGTTGAGTTCTCGAGCTGATTAGTTTTTGGACGTGATCGGACGTGAGTTTGCGTGAGAAGGCGTGAGTTTAGGTTTTTTTTTTTGGTTCTAGCGCAATAACTAAGGTAAAAGTTGATAGATTGAATTGAAAGATAGAAGAAGGGTAAGATTAGTAATCATTAAAGCCACTTAATGTTTGAGCATGATGGGACATGAGTTGGTGTGAGGAGGCGTGAGTTGAGGTTTTTGTGTTCTCATGATAAGTCAGGAAAAATTGAACAGAGTGATTAAAAGATGAACGAAGTTGGGGGTAGAACAGTTTGAGAGATTATTAGTTTTTTGAGGTGATCGGACGTGAGTTTTGCGTGAGGAGGCATTCGTTGAGGTTTTTCCATTCTC
Source organism: Phenacoccus solenopsis (assembly GCA_009761765.1). Lineage (NCBI taxonomy): Eukaryota > Metazoa > Arthropoda > Insecta > Hemiptera > Pseudococcidae > Phenacoccus > Phenacoccus solenopsis. Next base: position 5,098 of record VFXL01000586.1, on the reverse strand, counting down.
CCACGATAACTCGAATAATACTTGATGGATTGAGTTCAAAATTGGTGGAAGGGTAAGGATAGTGATGGTTTAGTGCTAATTAGTTTTTGTGAATGATCAGGCGTGACGTGACGTAGCGTGAGGAGGCATGATTTGAGGTTTTTTGGTTCCCGCATCATAGCAGGAAGGAATGGTTGAGCGTTATAAATGATCGGATATCTAATTCATCAGAACGTGAGGTGATTCAATGAAACGTGAGGTCACGGTTTTTCTTTTTGTATCAAAAATTTATCAGAATGTGGTGCGGATGGCTGAAAGAGTAGGCGTAGTAGTCTTGGAATTGAGTGTTTCTTGGATGTGAGTGGATGTGATTTGACGTGACCTGACGTGACGTGACGTGACAGGGCTTGAGTCGAAAGCGATTGACACCAAATTGGGAGGATAGGTAGAGTACGCAGACTTTCAGCGATTATTAGTTTTTCAACTTGAGGAGGAATGATTTAACATGAGGTCACGTTTTTTTGTAAACGTTCGTTCTCTCGCTGTAACTGGAGTAAAACTTGACAGATTTACTCGAAATTTTGAGGAGTGGTAGATTGAGTAGGTCTCTAGAATTGATTGATTTTTGAAGTCGATTGAGCATGAGGTAGCGTGACGTCATATAATTTTATGTTACAATTTAAAATATAAATTTTAAAAATGAGTATAGTCAGCCTCCGAACCGAAGAAGGAGGATAAGAAAAGTTGGCCATCCTCGAAATCATGTCGAACGTGAGGAAGTATAATTTTACGTGCGATCACGTTTTTTTGAACAAACTGTCTGAAATATTATTGTTTATCTAAATAAAGAAATAAAATAAACTCCGCATTTATACCTATACGCCAGTGAAGATAAAGTTTGAACGTAAAATGACCTGACCTCACACGATTCCAAGTTTTAGATTGTAAGAAGATTAATTACGTGAGGTCATGTTTTGTATAATACTTGATAAGATTTAGGATAAGTGGAGTTGGTAGAACATTTAAATTTTATAGAAATTTTTTATTCTGTTAAAAAAATAAATTATTCTGATAACATTCTCTAAAACAGCATAATTACTAATTAGTAAAGTCCGCTTTTAAGATACTCTAGTATCCTCTAGTTTTTTTTTTCAAAAAAGTGAACAGCGTGGTCGCATTAGGTGTACCTATAATACCTCAAAAAGCATAATAAAAATTTCAATACATAATTAATGTTTCAGTTAAGCGACAAATGCAAATCAATGATCCCACTAGTCATTTCAAACATATAAGTGATGTAAGCATTACCCACTCTAATGCAACGTTACATTCAAATCATGAATTTCTTCGTTTTATCTCAAATTTACAATGTACTATATCCATTTCAGCCAAAGCCTCTTCCCTATCCGATATCTTTCGAAGAGAGGTACAGATATTTCAAAGAAAACTCAACAATAAATCCTGTAGGTATAGGTGAATAGTGTGAACACGTATCGCACTTGGAAAAAATTTTTTGACCGTAAATAAATAATACCCCTACTGCAACTTTTTGTCGCAGTTGAAAGAAAATGACCTAAAAGATCTCTTCAAGTTTCGTGTAAATCGATCGAATATTCTTACAAATTCGTATAATGAATTTTCCAAAGAAGGAGCTGTAGATAATTTCAAAAGATTGTTAAACGTAACCTTCGATAATGAAAAGGATGCGGAGTTGCAGTTCGAAAGAAAAACTTTGCAGACTGAATGGTTCTGGTTACTCTCCAGCGAAATATCCAAAGAATATTTTGAAAACGTTGCTGTCGACGAGTATGTTAAAATGCTATACAATTAAAGATCTATGTTATAAGATAAACCCACAAAAACATGAATATTACAAACGTGTATTCACCAATCATCGCAAAAAAGGAAGGAGATGTTTCGCGAAACACCCTATACACATATAAGCGACGATTTGAAAATCAGGCAAAGAAAACACTAAATTCCATTTCGCAATTTAAAATTCATCGTGAAAAGTGTAATTACATAGATAAAAATTTTCATTTCTTTGATTTTTTTTAATGCTGGAAAAAAAATTTGTACATGATAAAAAATTAATTTCGTTTCAAGATTATTAGTTTTGTATCAATGCTTAATTCTTGAATTTTTTTGTAGAATTATTATCAGTTTCTAATTTTTGACCTTCAGATTCAATGAAAGTCGGTGTTAGCATTATATTTTACTCACTCTATTTTTCAGTGTAAAAAATTTGGTCCTTAGCCAGTTTGCATTTCAATGGGTAGCGTAGTAAATATCTCTCTATATACTCTGTCTAACTGATTTTAACGCCCCCAAGCGCCAAATTCCCTTCATCTACAAAAATGTATTCATTATTTCATTTCTTTTCATTTCTCTTTACTGAATTAAGAAATTAACACATAAATAATTGTTCCTCTACGATTTCAATCGATAACTTACAACATTATGAATGTTTTTAAATTTTCAACGTTTCATTTCAGTTAATTTTGCAACACTATTTTAGAAGAAATGAATTTAAATCAATCAAATAACTAGTAAAAATTTATTTAAATCATAGAATTTGAGTTACTAAAATCTTAAATAATTCGTTATATCATAATGAAGTCAAACAAAATGAAATAGTTTATATTTTTTTTACTGAAAGGGAATTTCGCGCTCAGGTATGTTAAAATCAGTTAAACATATAATCTCTCTATATATTATCTCTCTATATATTAAAATCAAAATGAAATCGGTTTTGAGATGCGCGCGCATCCTTGTTTTGAATAGCAGGTATAAAAGGTATATAAAGGATAGCACGTATACAAAGGAAAAAAAGGTCGTAAATTTTAATAAAAACCTCGTACATGCACAAGGGTAAATCATAAAATTGTTTTGAGTAGCAGGTATAAAAAGTATAAAGGATAGCAGGTATACAAAAGGAAAAAAAGGTGATAAACCTCAATAAAAACTTTGTACACAGGCCAGGGTAAGAGTAAAGTTATAAAATTATTCAAAATGGCAGGTATACAAAGGTATAAAGAGGGGAGCCCATCCTGATAGGAAGAACTCTTGGTGAGGGAAACAAATAAGAATAAATTGGGTCTTGCAGTTTGGAATGTAGCAGTTTTTTTCTTCACTTAATTTTTATTGTGAGCCCCGAAGGGGCGAGGAGGCACTAGTGTATATTAAAATCAAAATGAAATCGGTTTTAAGATGCGCGCGCATCCATGTTTTGAATAGCAGGTATAAAAGGTATATAAAGGATAACAGGTATACAATGAAAAAAAAAGGTTATAACTTTTAATAAAAGTTTTGTATAAATGTACAAGGGTAAAGTCATAAAATTGTTTTGAATAGCAGCAGGTATACAAAAGAAAAAAAGGTGATAAATTTCAATAAAAGCTTCATGCATGGGCAAGAATTACGAGCCTCGAAGGAATGAGGAGGCAATCAGAGCGAAGCGAGGAATACCACGGGGTTGGGCCGCCAGGGTGCGGAGCCCCTTAGTATATACCTACTAATAATACTAGATTGTACCCTGTTCATCATTAAACTAAGTTCGAGATCATTGTATAAAAGTTTATAAAGAATAACTTCAATGCATCACAAATATAAAGCGTACAATTATATTGAACTCATTCACGCAAAAAACATTGCAACCAGTTGTTGGGTGTAACAATATTATATTTCTTATAAATAGACGCATCCCTTATAGACTCACAGAAGCATAGATACTATTAATGAAGACTATCACAACATCAGTGTACAATCACCATATTATCCCAACAAGTATACTCACTACTCAACTGATCACTATACTATTATTATAATCACAAGCATTATCATTTAATCACTATACCCTTCAGGGGCGTGCTCAGGGTTTTCAAGGTCAAATGCCAAAAATAATATAGGATCACTTTAGATAAAATGGGCCAAATTGTTTGTAACCTAAACTCCCGCCTCCTCCTCTCCACATTGTAAATTTCAATTTGATCTTTTTTTTCGGTAAAATTGAAATTAATCAAGTATTACCTTATATTTTGAAAGAATGATGATTGGATTAGATGGCATAATATGATGCATCACCCAAGTCTCAACATTTCCTAATAAGATAGTTGGCTACACTAACTACGCACTAACAAAATAGACTGATCAGTGATTATTTAGTAGTTTGATCACTAGTGATTGAGCATTATTTATCATCAGGAGGTACTTTATTGTGATTAGTACCTAGTTTAATCTCTAGTGATTATTATTTATCATGAATTAATTAATGTGATTATTTTACTCAACTATTTGTGAAGATTAATGTTCAAAGTTTCGCTGTGAAATGGTGTATAATGAGACTCAAATTTGATATTATAGCAAATATTGGGACTGCCTTTACTGCAGCATGTCTGTATACTACATATGTATATTTTACATTTTTCCCACAGGCATACCCAACAACTGCAAATAAAGTCCACATCGAATGATCTAGAAAAATTAAAATTTGTAGGAAGAGTAATCGGTGCAGCGATATATCATCGAATTCCTATTAATAGTCAGTACCTAACAATCAACATCTAACATTGAATATTCTACTTTCAGATAAAACGAAACCTATAATTTTTTTCATCCTATTACAGTGGAATTTGTCGAACTATATTACAAAATTATATCAGGTGAAATCACACAAAAACAAGAAGAGAAAAGGCATGAACTATCGTTTGAAAGTCACATTTGTGCTATAATAGCAGGAATCCACGAATTTATACCCTTGGTATATTTGCGTATCTTTACCAACGATGAGCAACGAAAGGTTATTGCAGGTGAAAAACTTATCAATTATAACGAATGGAAAACCAATCCTGAACAATCAATAATGAGCGATAAGGCATCAAGTATTGTAAAAACGTTTTGGAAAGTAAGTATTATTGAAGAAATAACGTCGTAATTACAGTAATGAAGTTGAATTTAGTATAACTATCCAATCTATGATTTTCAATAATGACAGTCAAGTTAACAGATACTGTAACAGTAATAAAGGAAGTAACAGTGACGCTAACAATAACGTAAATACCGACACTGATAATAACATTTGTGATCATTTTAATGCACGAAACTTCCGTACTTCATTTAG
>VFXL01000585.1:0-40001 GCA_009761765.1 Phenacoccus solenopsis | reverse complement strand
GAGCCAACTAGCAACTAGCAACTGACAACTACCAAGTTCCAACCGCTAATTAAATCAAAATTCATCCAAAATCCAATCTAAATGCTGTACACCAAATCTTATCATTCATCATGTTCGAAAGAAAAAAAATTCTGCCAATATGATATCGCGAGATAATCATGCAACAACACTTCCAACGATATAGTGGAAGCATGTAACATGGCTACATAACAAAATTTATGGCCAGTTGGCCCCGACACTACTCAAATTCATGGTATACTTGTAGTACCATTAGTAACGAGTAGCGCAGTATACAGCAGTGTACTTTCCGTTGAATTGGAAAAACATTTTTCAAGCTACAACGCTTACGCATGCGTACATTTCAAAATACCTACTATTTTTACACCTTTTTGAAACCTGACGACTCGCTAACATACACCGAAAAATTCGTTATTGCGAACGAATTTTCATTCGCGAATTTCAGGAAAAATATTTCGCCGAACAAATTCACGAATTAACCAACAGTATTCACCCAAGTAACGGTATAATTCGTTCCAGCGCTCGTTTAGATAATGCAAATCTTCCTGGAAATGTTTCACACCCTATCTATGTTACTTCTGAAAAAGGTCCAATCACAGACGTAATAATCCAAAAAATACGCCTTAACAACTACGCTCTACTACCAAATGTCGCAAAATTAAAATAAAAGGGCTAATACAAAGTTCGTGGAAGTAATTACTGATTTTTTTAATCTACTAATCTCATGAGAACTTTACGAGATGGTAGAGGGGATGGGAGTAAAAGATAGCAGCCTAGCAGCATAATCTTTCGAAAGGTTATCGTCTTTTTAAGACCAGATGCGAGACGAATCAAAAATTTAAAAAAATCTCAAAGAGAATAAATTGTAAGTATTACATTAATTAAACTACAAAAAATACGAATAACAGTATATGTATGAGTAATAAACAATAATACTCGGATATCGGCTGCCTCGTTAATAATCGTCCAGCGAATTAATCGCGTGTTTCGTATTTGCACATAACAACGAAAGAATCGCCATGGTAGAATTTACAAAGGAGACTAAATTTTCATTACATAAACTCTTATGAGAAATTGATGATTTTTGAAAATTAATTAAAAACCGTATAGTCGTTGTAGAATTTCTGTTTTTATTTTAAAAGAAAATTACAAATTTCTGTTTTTCCAAATAAATTTTAAAAATATTCTCCAAGTAATTTTTCGCATGTAACAATTACATTGTATTCCCGTCTTTTCGCCTTTTTCATAAGTGAACAAACAACTGATAACAGATGAGAGAAGGAGTTTCTGAAAAACTGTGATGAATTCAGTGAAGAGATGGTTATATTTCGAATTTTTACCGCAGGTAAATAAAGTCATCATAATTTTTTTTAAATCTCAAAACCTCTTCATCATGTTACTAGCAGAGATGTGCTAAGTTCATTTTTGAATTGAACATTACATTCGTTCAGTTTAAGTTCATTTAAATTATTTTGAACTGAACTTGGTTTTTTTTATTAAACTTGAAGTGAACTTCAGTTTTTCCTAAATGAACTTGAACTTGAACAGAACTTCAGTTTTTTCCAAACAAACTTGAACTTGAATTGGATCGTTTTTATGAATGAAGGAATTTATTTTTATTCTTTTAGGTTGTAACGTAGCATCCGGACTAAAATCATCAGAGTTTTAAAAATGAGAATAATTACGTAATTTCGATTCAGTGTACGACAGAGGAATGTTGAGCTTAACGATTCGTAATGAACATGAATTTCAAACTTTGATTTCCTGAAATGAACTGGAACTTGAACTGAACTTTTTTCTTATCCAAACAAACTTGAACTTGAACTGAACTTTGATATATATTTTCCATTGAACTTGAACTTAATTTTAATTTTTTTAAATGAACTGAATTGTCAAGTTAATAAATTCAATTCATCCTTGGTTACCAGCTGTTTACTTATAAGAAAGGTGAAAAAAGAGGTAATGCAATTATTATATGCGAAAAAATGCTTGTGCAAGATATTTGAAATTCGTTTCGAAAATTAGAAAGTTGAAATTTTCCTTTAACGTAAAAGCGAAAGTTCTACGATGATTAGACGATTTTTAATTAACTTTCAAAATTCACGACTTCTTCATAGCACTGCATTAAAAATTGTGGCCCTGCTGGCAGATTTTGTAGAGGTGCTATCTACTCGGTCTGTCACGTGCAATTACACATAATTACGATAAAGATGCCTCACTTGCAAACAAATAAAAAAAAGATGCGCGGTCACAGGGGCCTATTTCTCGTGTCCAGAGGAGGACTGCGATGTCGTTGACTCCTGGTGGGAGAAGGACGACTTGTTTACCTCACGACGAGAGAGAGAGACCGGAGAGACCTCGGGGCGGTTGCCTTTGGAGTGACATTAGATTATCGAGACCTTCGTATTTGTTTCTTTATTTATCGAGATTTTCGCGTTTTTTCTTTTTTCTTGTTCTTTTATTTTTTTTTGTACTGATAAAAATTTCTTTACAATCAGTGTTTTGATTTTAATTTATTTTAATTTTCTGGTGAGCCCATTGGTTCAACTTTACGAAGTTTTTACACACTTTTTTTGATGTTCGACTGTTCGTAACCTATTCCTAGTTAGGCTACAGCGATAAAATTTACACACATATAAACGTGGATCATTTCTACATATGCAACAAAGTTAGACGGATTTTTAGTGTCCATAGAAAAAAATTTATAGGGAATTTGAAAAAGTTCTACATTTTGCCATCTCTCCTCACCCTATGAGAGATGCCCTAATCAAAGAGGAGAGGTGCCTCACTTTTAAGTACATAAAACACCAATGAAGGAGAGATGCCCCATGTCCAAAAAAATAAACCTCATTTTTTTTCATGAAAAATTAGCCTATTTTATAAGAAATTAGAACATCATGGTAATAATAAAATTCAAAAAAGGAAATTAGCGTCTTTACATTCTGAATACTGTCTAGGGAGTTCATTAATGCGTAAGAATTAGTTATTTAGCAAAATTAAGAATTATTTTCTTGTTTTCTGATGACAATACAAATCACGTTTTCTTTCGATCTCTTTTTTTTTCAAGAAATTCTAATTCACTATTTCTGCTATGTATCGCAATGGAAAATTAATGCAAAGTACAATTGGTAATTCTTTTTCAGGCCAAATCAGTTACCTTCATAAAGAATTAAAAAATGGGGCGTATGATGACTGCAAATATTAAAATTAAATTTTTTTACGACCAGCTGCATGACTTTGATTATTCATAAAATTGATGAATATTCAATACATATCGATGCAATTTTCAAAAATTTGTTTCAAAAAGTACTGTCGTTTTTTTTAGGACGAAAATATGATAAATTACTTTTTAAAACCTATGTTATTTTGGTGCTTTAGGCACACAAAATTCAGGAAAAGTTATACTACCACACAGTACAACGAAAGCCTATGCTCACCATTCAGAGCATGTCAATTTCCTATTATACCAAATCAATTTGAGTTCCTCAGATTTTCTGCTGACAGAGGTTCAATTGACGCGAAATTTGAAATTCGTGGGATATTCCAACATTTATGGAATTATCACTATTTATCTAGCACAAGTGCAGAGTCAAGCTAGCGCCATTATCCCTGGGTCAAAAACAGCTTTCAAGCCCACCTATTTAATTAAATCATAAATGCAATGAAAATTCAATGAAAAAAAATCTCATTCGGAGTTGTGAACATTTTTTAAACCTAAAATTTCGATTTCTAGCGATCTCAGAAACGCGGCCATGAGGCTATATGCTTCTTTGCACCTGCCTCCCAGCGACCCGCATTTAACATTTTTTTTGACGTGATTTACGCTTTATACCGTACCTGTGTTTTACGTATAAAGTATTCAGCTGAGTAAACAGAACGAAAAGGAACAATTCGTCCACTTCTTCGCTTAATGTTCATGAAAATTCGTACAACTGTAACACGAACTGTGACTGAAAGGTGAAAAATTCGGTAATAAGTTGTAAATTCTTCCATTCTCGATAATACTTGAGAACTTCTTGCGGTTTCGTTTCGTGTAAGCTATGAAATATATAATCTCGTACATTTTGTGTTGCATATTTTTTTGTGGTACGTATATTAATGTAGTTATTATATTATTTTCGTAAATTTCAACTAGGATAATGTGTGAATCTTCCTTTTTTTTTGCACAGAAATTGTATCAGGAAACTACGGCTGCATTCCATGGATTAAATGTATGATACCAATAGACATTTAAACAGGCATTAAAATATTATATTTAAAATACATTAATTTAGATAGCTGCCCGTATATTTTTAAAATACAAGAACTCTAAATAATCATTATTTCGTGAATAATTACTTTTATTCATTTTATATGTAGATCAACCTTTTCTGCATAACAGAGTATAATAAATGAAACTACATATTTGTATCCAGCTACGTAATTATGAAATCATTTAAGCTCACCATATACGTAATACATTGCATTGTTTCAGCTAAATCTAGAAAGCTTAAAGCAAGAAAATCGAATTCACGTATGTGTATCCACCAATTATGTTATGAGCACTTTCTAAAGTCTTATAAAAAAAAAAAAATGAATTAATTTTGAACATTATCATATTAGAATAAAAGAAACTAAGTAGCTACGTGATTATTTAAACTCATATTTATTATATTACTGTTTCTGACGGATCAAAGAATGAAATACCCGGATCGATTTTATGTTTGAATCTACAAATTATTTAGTAGTATATAATGTATATTAAAACGTTTTAATCGGTAGAGTCAGAAAAGCATACTAGTAGTACTTATCGAGAATTCTTACGAAATGCTTTAAACAATTATGATACTCGGCGAGTATTTCAAGTCTCATATTTGAAAAAAAATATTACGAAATAATTTTAAATCTAATATTTTGCAAGAAATGAATCTATTAGCAGTTATACAACTATTTAGGCATTTAGGCTCATATTCATTACTATTGTTTCAGCAAAGACTAACTCACCCATAACAGGTATGTGCATTTCATGTTTGTATATATACCAATTATACATGATGATCATTTAATACTTTTACAACCAAATACAATATGTGCGGTAACTCCACTGTTAAGAGACATGTGCTGAGCGTATACAATATTCTCTCATCACTTTCTGCTTTGAAAAGTATCTTGTACATTTTTAGGTTGAAAATTCTTCAAAATTTCATTTTTTTAAAATAATTACTTATCAAGAACATTGAAGATGATTTTTTGACCAAGTTTCAAAAAATATCTCGAAAACTTGAGAGTTACGCAAAATTTTCTCTTTTTTCATTGGCGTAAAGAGAAGCCTACCTTGCTGCAATACTCTAAACCTATTCTCTTGGGAGTAAGCGTAATCTCAAAAATACCCAATGAAGGTTGTTTCCTCATTTTGAAGTATGTATATTCAAAAAATATGTAATGTACAATATCAAATTTGAGTAAAGGTGAAAAATTTTGCATATTCACGTGAAGACTCTCTCACAAAATTATATATATACATCCAATGTTGGACTTTAGTCATATGATTCCTAATGTACCGAAACGCAAACATTTAAAGACCGAACCTCCTCCATCTCTCCTTCCCAAATCAGGTATGCTGTAATAGCTGTCGTTCAAAGTTAAAAACTCGGCTACAATATTTATTGGGCGTGTTTAAAACATGAGCGGATCGCCAGCACCAAAGAGCCACCAATTAAATTCACGCATTCTATGCACGAATGAAATGTGTGTATCTACTGTTATTTGTAATCTCTATCACACTATAGTTTTTCAAAATTCAGAAGATAGTATCATACTTTTTGAAATGGTCTTTTACCTCCGTTCCTAATTTAATTATATTGCTAAATTAATTGAAAATATAAATAAACCCGCAATTTCCTGTTATAATGTTTGTTTCAAAATTACATGAATAAGTTTTTGAACATTTTTGCGCTGGTGTATAAGTAATTAATTGCGCGCACGGTGGCACGGTATGTAACATTAACATTACGAATCAAATTTCTATTGCGCCTGCATTATGTTTAAAATGAATGAAAATAAATCAGTTTCAAATTTTCAACTTGTATTCTTTATTTTTAAAAGAGACGATAAAATTAAAAATAAAAACTTCATTAATCGAATTATTATATGTACTCCAATTTTTAACATAAAAGAAGATAAAATAATAGAATTTTTAATAGAAACTTCTACATGAATTTTTATTAATAAAAAAGTGAAATTAAATATAAAAAAAGCTATCTTTGAAAAAAATAATATATATTATGTAAAAATTATTAATCAATTATTAAATTTATTTAAGTAAATTAATCTATTAAAAAAACTAAGAAATATACCATATTATACCAAATTAACAATTAAGGAAGAAAGAAACAAATATCACATTCACATTGAATGCAATTATTTTCAAAACATTAAGCAGTGAAGGTTGAAAGGTATCCTGATGAAGATTACAATAAACCGGTAAAAAACAACGAAGTAACAGTACACGGATTTCATTGGTGCATAGAATGCGTGAATGTTATTGGTGGCTCTTTGGTGCTGGCGATCCGCTCGTTTTTCAAATTCATGCCCACTAGCGCACTCTGGACGAGTGACCGGTCCGAATAAATTAATATAGTAATTATGGAGAGATAAAAGAAAGTGTAGTTCATCAGGGTTTTGATGGATAGCGCTGCGCTAATTATGAGTTATACACGTACAGTGCAAAATAGTAGGTTACGACCTTTGCCTATATACCCCTGGACCGCTCGAACTGTAAAGAAGAATTCTGTCGATATCAAGTGAACACTCTCAGAACAAAATGCGTCCACGCATGCGCGAGCCAAAGATAACGAGAGGAACAGCTGATATCAGTTAAGCAGTTAAACTTGTTATACTCAAAATTTAAATAATATTGATAACTTTGAACTCGCGCATGCGCAGACGCATTTTGGTCTGAGAGCGTTCATTCCATATTGACAGAAATTTATGCTATTATAAACAATGAGTTCGAGCGGTCCAGATGTATATAGTCAAAGGTTACGACGTGTTTTCAGGTCCGTTGCGTGACGTCAGAGATTAGTGGGGAAAGAGGAGTGTTGAATGAGTACCATGCATTGACTTTCATATATAGACTGCTAATGACTGCATAAGTGTAATGTAAAACGGTGTCCCCGACATACAACTCAATATAAGTCTCGAAATGCGTAGTGCGCATGAGCGGAGTTTATAATCAGTTATCATATGGTTGATTATAAAAGATTATAACCAATTAAAACATATTATGCAGATGTTATGTTTATAAATTCAAGACTCGCGCATGCGTATAATGCATATCGCGACTTGTAAAATTTTAATGTCGGGGACAATTGAGCTAATGTGCATTAGCAGTCTATATATAAAAGTCAATGGTACCATGTACCAATGAGCACTTTCCGTTTCCTTCCGACCTCTAGTGCTCTAGTGAAGGGACGTTGCTGTTCACCAAGTTTACAACAGCTATAACTCGCATCTGGTATAGCGCCTTCTATCAGGTCTCTTGATGCGTAATGCTAAGAGTATGGCTTTTATCCCTCTATATTACTTATTAATATTCAAAGAGTTAAGCTCAGGTATTTTTTTCTCTTTTTTTCGTGAGCTTGCACTGATTTCCTTATTACCATCATTACTGCCAGTACCCCTCCCCTATCACCACTACCACCATCACCCACCGCCAAACGTTACCGTTGATTGATGGGAAGGATTTTTAAAATTATTTTCAGTTCATAGATGTTGCAGATCTACAACCTACAGCGTAATGTATGTGAGGGGGCGAGTAATAATTTTTTAAGAGGCATATTTTTTTTTAAGGCACAAGAAATTTATAAATACAAAATAATTTAGAATATCGGTATATAATTAGAATAAATGAAATTAATTACCTATAGGTGATTGCTTAAGCTCATATTCATTACACTGTTGTTTCAGCTGAATCAGATGATGAAGTACCCATATTGAAATTAGGTTCGTATCCACCAGTTATGTAGTGTATCAAAAAAATTTGAAAAGGAAATATTAATTTTTAATTCTATGATAAATAATTCTATTATTAAATCTTTCAAAATGAAAAATATACCACATATTAATTAATATCTACCGATTAGTTAGTTTATTAAAATGTTGAAACATAGGAGGAGTCCATTTTCAAACTGGCCTAACCGCAAAGTTATGATTTTCGAGTTTGTGGTACCATCTATTAGTATATATAGATAAGGTATTACTTTAATATTATTGCACAATCGTTCAACACTACGTAGAATAGCTGAAAAATACACGCCTATTTGGGATACACGTTTTTCTCATTTTTCTCATCAGTATTTTGCAGTCAGGCTAATGTGGAAGTGCACTCCTTATACACATAGAGCGCGTTCAATGCAACCCCATAGAGGCAATAAATAGAAATAAATTATTTTCAATGATTATGGTTGATAATTAGGAATAAATATAGACCTCATTTTCAATCGCTAAAATATATCACGTTCATTCAAAATCTTTGCTGTTGTCGAAAATAGTCGTGCTCCGGAACGAATGAAATGTAAATAAGGGCGTTTTCTGGGCCCACCTGTATACTTTGGAACTTTCATCTGCCCTAATTCCCAAGTCATCCTCCTACGTAATAGCGGCATACACTGACATGCTGCGTGTAATGGTCATTCGAGGTAATGCTTCAGTGCCTGGTATCAAGAAAAGATCACCGAGGCAATTAAGTTCTGAAAAAGGTGGCCCCGCAAATCGGCTTTAGTTACACTCGTTTTTAGCTGTTTAAACGTAAGTTATTTGATCGGACGCACGGTATAGTTCTATAGTTACATTAATATATCAACAAAAATGAAATAAGTTACACATTTTTTCATAAATTGAAGCTTATATACCTACGCGTAAACAATGGAGTTTATTAGTTCGTATTCATTACATTATTGTTTCAGGTGAACTGGATAACGGAGCGTCCGACGAATACTTTTCATGTTTGTATCTCTCATAATAATTATGTAGACAATTTATAGTTACATTAATATATCAACAAAAATGAAATAAGTTACACATCTATATTTATAAAAGTAAGAAATTGTTTGTTTGTATGTTTGTACGCTTATAACTGAAGAACCGTCGGTGGGATTTTTTGAAATTTCGAATTCGAGTTTCTATCGCTACGGAATAGGTTTTAAAATTGTCGTTTCGAGTTTAGCCCCCAGGTGGGGGGAGGGGCCCCAAAATTTCATTTCCGGACCCCCGTCTCGAAATTTTTTTCCGTCTAACCTATTCTACAGCGCGAGTACTTCATTTTTTGTAACAACTCCCGATGAGCCCCGAGGCACCCTTCACCCTTTAATCGGGGCCCAAAGTTCCGAAACAAAACCAAAATCGACGAAATTAAAGTTTTTTCAAATTTATCCTAAATATCTCATGTAAGGCGATGTCCCAATGATTCGTGGTCATTTTCAACTTCTTAGCCCCAAATGGAGGGGAGGGATCGAGCGGAAACCGAAATTTTCGTATTTTCGCTTCCGTTCGACCGTTTTTAATTTTTTTCAATTCTACGTCTTGGAATCCACAACACGAACGATATTTTAAAAATTCGAGAAAATCGATTGGTAAATGATCCCGCAATTGAAGACGAATGTTCGGAGAATTCCTATATTTTTGCGACGTTGGTCGCGTTCGCGCAACGCGTTCGTTGCTTCGGCTGTAGGGACCAGACGGAAACGAAATCTGTCTGACCTTGAGCGTGGCGAATTTCAACGCTTGAAAACGCTACTCTTTTAATACGTATAATGGGGCTGAAAAATATTGAATGAAATTTTTTTGTATACATTTTTTTCATCGAGGGTTCCTCTTTAAGTAGCTACAAAAAAAAAAAAAAAATTCGCCCGTTCTACAAAATGTTAGCATCTCCTCCGCACCTACTGGTCCGATTTTGACGAAATTTTGAACTATAATCCAAACCCCAACTCGAAAATGGGGGAGGAGGATCAAAATTCTGAATCGAGCTCTCCTAAATTTCAAAATTACATTTTTTTTTAATAAATGCATTTTAGAGTATGAATTGATTTTTCCATGTTCGTACCATTTTTCATTTTTGGGGCACCTTTACACCTCAAATTTGACTCAAAAGTAGCATTGTAAAATCAAAAATCGTTAAATTTTATTTCTTTTCAAAAATAAGCTGGAAATTCTTTGTGTTGTAGTTACCCAAGTATTCATGTAGATTTTTAACGATTTTCGACCATATTTGGGGGAGGGGGTGAAGAAAAATCAAAATTTCTGTATTTTTTCTTCTTTTTAATTTTTGAAAATTTTTTTTTAATCAACGCGTTGAAAATAACAATAATAAAAATGTATAAAAATTTCAAAAAGAATGGACTCAAAATAAGGTTGTAATCGCGAGTTACAAATTCGAAAATCTTCAACGTTCATAAATGACAAGCGCGTTGTAAAACATGTTCGCTGCATTCGCGTTCGCCAGGCACGAGTTACACGAGGTAAACATGTTCGGCCTTAAATACTCGCTTTGATTTATGCTTAAACCCGATGATTTTTTTTTATTGTGTTCCTTATGCACTTTATATTCCAATTATAAATTTTAATTTTTAAAAAAATTGAAATAAAACGCGCATTTGTTGTTTTTCAAAAAATGAATTACACATTTTCGCACGTGCGTACTTTTACAACAGGAAAAAAATGAACATTATTTTTCATATGAGCAATTATGATGAGTTTTAGAGCCAAAATTGGAGCCTCAGTACACGTTTTTGTAAGCGTGGATTAGCACAACGGCTGATGATATCAGAATTTTTTCATAACACGCCAGTTGTTGATTGTCATTGTTACTACCCAAAGTTTTTTTTTTTTTTTTTAATTTGATTTAAGGGTACATTTCACATACGCGGTTCTTTTTTGTAGTATAACTAAACTTTGCAGGCACTGTATGTTATCTGTTAAATAATGAAACAGTGCTGCCAAACATTAGCGCACTAATTGAGTTAAGACGTACCTAAAGAGAATTTTGTTTTATGTATTTCGTTAGACTTTCTCGAATTTTTACTGTTCTCCACGCGGTTAAATTTCTATTCTTACTACGTTTATGCTTTTCATGTGAGATTTACTTTCTTAATCATGAAATAAAACAGTTTATTCGTGAATGAATATATTTGTGATTTTTATGATTATATTAATTAATCGATCTTCGTCGCAATTACGGGAATGTTTGACATTCCAAACATCGATTTTCTATCATGGTTGCAGAGCAGTAGTTCTGATCGTAAGTACAACCTCTAATTTAACGAAACTTAAAAATCGTTAAAACGCCATTCGTTTTATGCCATCCGTTTCAATGGCATCAAAACATAGACATCGACAAGCGTCACCGGCTCCGTTAACAGCCCCGATAATGACGTCTGATCAAATGTCAACGTTCGTCTATGTTTTCCGCGGACAAGAAGGTAATTTCGATCAATGGCGTCGTCGCATACGTATTAAATTAGCTGCTCGTGAGCTGACCGATGTACTCGAACCTCCATCAACCAAAAAGGTAGAACCCGATCGCGAAAAAAGAGAGGCTATTGCGCTAGATTTAATTCTCAATACCCTCGATGATAAAGTTCTACGCTCCGTTGGTGACATCAAAACACCGTGCGAATTGATGAGAAAACTCAACAGCAAGTACGCGCCCGTGAATATGAATAAGAAGATTTCTCTGCGATCGCAACTCCAAACACTTCGATTCGATGAAGTAAAGGATGATATGATTACGCATTTATCAACGTTTGATTCAATTATGTGGGGTCTCGAAGCCCAAGATGAAAAAATCTCCGAAACCGAGCAAATTACTTGGCTCCTCGCTGGGTTACCGAAAGGATACGCTAACGTCCGCACCGCTGCTAACGCATTAGCTGAAACGAATCAACTCACATTGCAGATTGTGAAAAATCTTCTCCTAAATGAAGAGACTCAAAGAAAAATTTATCGCGCAAATCTATCGACTGGACAAGCAACAGCACGCCCAACTGTACTCCATACTGCGCGACGCCCATGGAACAAGAATCGAAATTTCTCCGGCCTAGGCACTAGCTCGACATCTCAAAAACCTGAAAACACTAAAAAGCGTGAATTTCGTTGTTTTCGCTGCAACGAAACAGGCCACATCGGCCGTGAATGCCCCAAATTTGGAGATAATTCCGCTACTCCGAAGAAGCCTCAAAAAAATAAGGAAACCGTTCCAACAACAGCTAGACAAAGCAATGCAGCTTGTACCGCTACAATTGATGAAACTAAAACTCCCAATCTACAAGCTATGTTGACTCACGTAAAGTTGCCGAAAGCCTCACCGAATTACGAACCAGATTTTATAGAATTCGTCATCGATTCTGGTGCTTCTGACCACATGGTCAATTCAAGTAAAGGATTAGTCGATTTCGTCAAATTCTCAAGCCCTTTGAAAGTAAATTGCGCAAAAATCGGCACAACAATTAATGCAATTGGCAAAGGTCGCATCGTCATTTTTGTAAAATCTGGTCAACGCTGCTTAACCGAAGTATACTTAGTACCCGACCTAGCATCACCACTTCTCTCTGTAAAACGCCTAATGAAGCATGGTTATAATGTTCTCTTCCACGATTTTGTCACAACTATTTCCTATTGTGGCGAAATAATCACTGAACACCCCTGCTACGAACTTGGCTTACCAGCGGTTGCTTTCAAAATAAACATGAATCCGGATGAAATTAATATTCATGCGCTCGCTATTAACGCAGAAAATCAGAATGAGCAAACAGCTCTTCTATGGCACCGACGACTGGGGCATATATCCGGCCCATACCTTAAGAAACTTGCCAGCATATGCGATGCTATACCAACCTCAGCCGTTGATCACCTGAAAACCGAGAATTGCACTACATGCTGCGAAGCAAAACAACGTCGAAATGCCTGTACCGATACCCGAACCCGTGCAACTCGACCCCTGCAAATTGTTCACACGGACATAATTGGCCCTATCTCACCATTATCGATCTTTGGTGAACGCTATGTAATTTCATTTCTCGATGATTTTACCCACTATGCTGTAACTATTGTGCTGTCCCAACGTTCGCAAGCTGCCGAAACCTTCAAAAATTTCTATCAGCAAGCTACCGCAAAATTCAACTTTAAAATTGCCACGTTGCGCTGCGACAATGCCCGAGAGCTCGTCCTTGGAATTTTCAAAGATTTCTGTGACTCAAACGGTGTAGTCCTCCAAGCAGCCGAACCGTACACACACGAGCATAATGGCTCTGCAGAAAGGTGGAATCGCACCCTAATGGAGCGAACGCGCGCTCTACTCTACGACGCAAAAATGCCGCTCGAACTATGGTCTTTTGCTGTCTACGCTGCGACATATATTTTAAACCGCTCACCTTCTGCCGCCCTAGAATGGAAAACTCCATTTTCTCTGTGGAATAATGCAGACCCAGACCTCAAACACTTGAAACTTTTCGGAAGTATCGCTCATGCTCTAATTCCCTACGAGCGACGTACAAAGCTTGAGCCTAAATCGGTTGAGCTAATTTTAGTAGGCTACTCGACTACCGGTTATTTATTATATAACCCTCACACGAAGAAAACAACTGAATGTTCCAACGTTTTGGTCGACGAAACTCGAAACTGGTCCCATATCATGCCTACTAATCCTCCGCGCATCCCAACGAAATCGACCAACTGCTTATTCAGGAAGAACCTGACGTAATCTACCTCGGCGTTGATGATCTAGAACTCGATGCTCATCTAAGTGGGATGCAAAATGAACTCAGCTACAACGAAGCCATTAATGGTCCGGATCGTGAAAACTGGCTTAAAGCTATTGATGAAGAATTAAATGCAATTCACGCAAACAAAACTTGGACGCCGATAATTCGTTCAAACGACGACTCACCAATCGACACAGTTTGGGTTTTTCGAGTAAAAGATGGTAAATATAAAGCCCGTTTATGCGTGAAGGGATTTATGGAGAAAACACAATACGAACTCGCCGATACATACGCCCCTGCTGCAAGATTTTTCACAGTACGATGTCTTCTCGCAATTGCGAATAAAAACAAATGGCCTTTACGACAAATCGACGTCAAGAATGCTTTCTTAAATGGATATGTTCGTTCCCGAATCACGTTAAAGATTCCTGAAGGCATCCAAATTCCAAATGCTACCGCAGAAACCGTTCTACTTTTACATAAATCGCTATATGGTTTGCGCACATCACCTAAAAGCTGGAATGACGAACTCCATAAAGCGCTCATAGAAATCAACATGAAACAAACACTCGCCGATTCTTGTGTCTACGTTGACGAAAAATCTCCCCACAGCTGCATCTTGATTAATCATGTGGATGATATGCTACTGACTGGCATGAATAACAACCGCTTGAACGAGGTCATCGAACTTCTAAAAAATAAGTTCATGCTCAAAGATCTCGGATCTCCAGAAAAATACCTAGGCGTCACCATTAAACGAGACCAAGAAAACTCTATCATCGAAATAAACCAAACATCGTACATCCACGAGGTTTTGCGAGAATTTAACCTATCCGAAAGCAATGGCACCTATACTCCGATGGACTTGTCAGCTAAAATTCAAAACCCTATTCCAGATGGGAAAAGTGAAAAAATCTACCGTAAAATAATTGGTTGCCTCTTATATATCGCAGGCTGCACACGACCTGACATCGCGTTCCCGGTTAATTACCTGAGCAGGTACCAGCACCAAGCAAATGACGACCTATTCAAACTCGCGAAAAGAATTCTCAGATACCTGAAATTCACCATAAACGAAGTATAAAGTTCACTGGAAAATCAGATAAAATTTTGGAAGTTTTTTGCGATTCAGATTTTGCTGGAGACTTGACTACTCGAAAGTCTACATCAGGCATGATCACAAAAATCTACGGTGACTGCGTAAATTGGTATTCAAAAAAACAATCGTGTATCACAACTAGTTCCGCCGAAGCTGAGTATGTCGCGTTAAGTACAGCAGTTGCGGAAACAAAAGGCTGGATAAACCTACTTAGTGAATTGAAGCTTTTTCACAAAACCGACCAACCCATCGAAATACATTGCGATTCCTCATCCGCAATCGCTATCGCTACTACTTCTGAATCTCGCCGCACTAGACATATCGACGTGGCTTTCCACAATACACGCGAAGCCATAAAGCAAGGACTTGTCCAAATACAGAAAATTCCTTCCTCCGAACAACTCGCTGATCTTATGACGAAACCACTGCCCAGACCTCGCCTCGAATTTTTGCGTAACAAAATATTTCACGAAGCTGAGTAATGCGCTCAAATTCCAATCATTTAAATTTTATTCTATTTTTAATTTTCGAATTTTTTAAAATTTTTAATTTTAATATTTTAATTTTTTTTTCTTTTTTCGTTTTGCAGTTTCTTGCTATTTTTTCCGTTATTTTTTAATTTTTAATTTTTGTCCGCTTTTCGTCTATGTTAAGCGTGTTTAAGTTTACTGTTAAGTATATAGGTCATAGGTTATTGAACTTTTTGGTCATCACTGTTTAGGGGCAGTGTTAAATAATGAAACAGTGCTGCCAAACATTAGCGCACTAATTGAGTTAAGACGTACCTAAAGAGAATTTTGTTTTATGTATTTCGTTAGACTTTCTCGAATTTTTACTGTTCTCCACGCGGTTAAATTTCTATTCTTACTACGTTTATGCTTTTCATGTGAGATTTACTTTCTTAATCATGAAATAAAACAGTTTATTCGTGAATGAATATATTTGTGATTTTTATGATTATATTAATTAATCGATCTTCGTCGCAATTACGGGAATGTTTGACATTCCAAACATCGATTTTCTATCATTATCTACATGGGAACCAAAATTGATAACGCCAAAAAAGTGACATTTTTGAAACTGAAGTTCTTCGTGAGTTTCTAATGAAAACTTTTGAAATTGGAAAATGAAGAAGATAAGGCACTTCTCTTTAATTTGTTCAGAACGAGTAATTCATATTCCAATTTATAAGAAGGTTATAAGCTGTGAAATATGGCCTCCTCAACAGCCAGTTTATTTTTTCGTTTTTCTCGACAAATAATCAATTAATCAAAAAATCTTCTGTCAACTTCCTCAAATTCTTAGTATAGGTGTAAATTTCAAATTTCAAGTGAAACAGATAAGTCGTATTTGAGAATCAAGGAGGTACGAAAATGATAATTTGGCAGGCAAACCAGTATGTAATCGTGTATGTAGAATAGAGCCTTAAATACTCTACTTATGAAGAAGTTTAATTACTTATGAACATTATGATTGATGATAAACAATTTTTTTTTAACATCATTTCTGTACATCACCCCAGGAAAAAAAGAAATAATTCAGCTATGAAAGGCTTATAAATCTGTGTTAAAATCAATTTATAAATTTAAGGGAGACTCGGGCATATAGAACCACTTTTTTTTAGTTTGCTCTAAAATACGCTGTAATTCCAAAAAACATCTGGGAACAGCTTTATTATGAAGAAAAAACATTTCTTTTTCAGAATATGTGAAAACTTTTTTTGAAAAGCCACTTTGAGATACTCAACTTTGAAGTTTGCCAAAACACTATTTTTTCCATTCCTAAAGTGCTGGGGAAAAAAGAACCACAGTAATAAATAACTGAAATAGAATGTTAATGATTACAAAGCGATTATAAAATTACTAAATTGGTAAAAAAATATATTTTTACCAATGAAACCAGCATCTACCCAAAAATTGCACTCATAAAATGGATATTGTCATAACCTCTCAACTGGTGCACCCTTTATACGCTCATTCAGAGCACATATTACATTGGAGCCATTCTAACATTAACCAACTTCAAATTTAGGTTATACATGTGACGCATCGTAAATTTATCTTGGTATTTTGGTATTTAGGTAGTCTTTTCGGCCTTCTATAACTATTACCAACTCATTTAACATTGTGGTTCTTTATGCCCGGATTTGACTTTTTCGATTTCGGACAAAAGTGTAACTTGAATTAAAAAATTTATAAATTTCTTATGCAGGAATGGAAAATACAGGAATTTATCTTCATGCAGCAAGAGAAAATTCTTTTGAAGATGCAATAAAAGTGAAATCATTTTATTTTGAAATTTCTCAATTCTCGATTTTTGGTAGTACAAAATCAGTTTATGTCAAATTGAAAAAAAAAAAAAAAGGTCCGGTTGTAAAATGTTAGCACCTTAAACCTCTACCAAATGCATATATTGCCTACTTTTCAGAATAAATAGCACAGCCATAATTTTGATAATTCTTTATGCCTGACCGATTCTATATGCCCGCGTCTCCACTACACTGAAAGAAAAAATGGATATTTCTACTTTGAAAGGAAAAATGTTTACTTTGTGGAATTAATGGTTGTTATTCAAAAGTGAAAAGAGTTGATACGAATCGAGCGAGCGAAGCGAGTGAGTAATAAAAAAACGAAACGATGTGAGCGAGCGACCAACGGGGGAGCCCCCAGCTGGCAGCGCGAAGCGCTGCTAGTTTTTTCATAAATTGAAGCTTATATACCTACGCGTAAACAATGGAGTTTATTAGTTCGTATTCATTACATTATTGTTTCAGGTGGACCGGATAGCGGAGCGTCCGAAGAATACTTTTCATGTTTGTATCTCTCATAATAATTATGTAGATAATTTATTTAAATGTTAAAACAAGATATTTGTTGTTTCACTTGTAATGTGATTCTATCCGATTTACTGTGCAAGTATTTCAATAAATCAGCAAAAAGTAGCTAATAAATGAAACGAAGTACCTAACTACTTCACTATTTAATTTTACATGTATGGCTTTCTTACAGACGAATCGAATGACGAATCAACTATACGTTCGTATTTACCAATTATTTGTACCTATATTAAAATGATTTAATCAGCGGTGTCTCGATAGTATACTCGCTGTACTCGGAGCAGGGTACAGTGTACAGTGTACACTCAAAAAATTTTTAAAATAGTCAACATACTTCGTATAGACAATTATACCTTAGGAAGGGCTGTACTCGGAAATAATTGCCAGTAAGCTGGTATTTGGATTATTTGTCTGCGATACACTAAAATTTCTCCTTCCTAGATGTGGAGCTATCTACAGGAGGTGTAACAACATCACAAAACAGTGCTTTTTGACTCTTAACTCCGCAAGGAATTTTCCAATTTAAAAATTAGTATAGTAAAAAAAAGATTCTACGATATATTTCCTATCAAAGAAAGTATTCATTCACTCTTAAAAATACAATCCTAGGATGGAAAGGGGTAGTTTAAAATGATCTATTTCTCCATTTCATTCAAAATAATATGTTATTGTACATTATAGGTTATTTTTTAATACGCTTTAAAATGAGGAAACAACCTTTACTGGATACCTTCGAGGCTACGCCTATTTAAAAAAAAATTAAGTTTGGAGTATTAAGGTTTAAGGGGAGGGGGGGGGGGAGGCAGTCAATATTTTATTTACTCGACAATAACCATATTGTATTTAAATTTCAAAAAATTTTATTTATTCATACTTACATATTTTCACAGCCAAAAAATATTTTCAATTATATTTAATAACAGTTTGGGAGAACTTGAAAATAGAAAGATTTCGATAGATAGTGGGAATTAGTCATGTCATACTTACACTCTTACTCTTACCAATTATTATTTTTAAGTGTATTTCTTTCCTGAAAGGGCTACGCTGGTACATCCATGCAATACAGAAATCACCCACTGTGTCAATATTTTTTGAGTTCTAGATGATTAAATAAAATTAATACAATATTTACTCCGCCTCCCTTGCCCTTCTATCAAAGATTATTTCTTTTCAATTATCAAAGTAAATCGTTGAAATAACAATAATCCGTCTCACGTAAAATTTGTACATATTTAGCATCAATTACATTTAAATTATTTGCAATACGAATTTAAAAAAACGAAATAAGTGCACTATAATAAAGACGTCGTGTACACCGGTGAGCAACCCCTAATGGGCAGGGCAACGGCGTTAAAGATCAATGCTTCATTATTATCATAACTTTAAAAACGAAAAACTATTCGATCAATAAATCAAGTGCACGATGCAACCGATCGAAAGATTGGGAAAAATCCCATGATAGGATAAAAGGCTACATATGTTCATGACGCTACATACCAGTTTCATGACGCCACAAAAGAATGCCTAGCACATAAAATTTTGAATTATAGATATAAGTAACCACTGAATATACAGTAAATGAAAATTTTAACCCGGCCCTTACCGTAATACTACAAAACTAATTTCTTGGATGTAAGCATAACCATAAAGATACCCAATAAACATAGTTTCCTCATTCTGAAGTGTATTCTAAAAATGTATAATGTACAATAACACATTTGAATAAAATGGAAAAATATGTTATTTTGAACAACCCCTTTATACCATCGTACTGAATTTTTAAGGACGAGTGAATACTCATTTCAATAGAAAATTCATCGTAGAATATTTTTTTACTGTATTACTTGGCTCCCTTCCGGAGTTAGGAATCAAAAACCATTTTCTAGTTATGTTGAAGCTCTTTCCTTGGTATAATTCCAAAATCCACTTATCAGTAATTATATTCGGGTCAGATCCTCATATCATAAAGAAAAATACGAAATAATTTTGAATTATCGTTGAATAAATGAAATTAAGTAAACAGTTATATGAATAATTAGGCTTATATTCATTATATTATTTTTTTAGCTAAATCTAAGGATGATATACCGGAATGGATTTCACGTGTGTATTAAACAATTAATTAAAATGTTAGAACATATACCGAGCGTTTAATCCAACCCCCATGGAGGGAATAAATGAATTAATTACTTTCAACGAATATGACAAATAGGTATAATGAATATGAGATTTTATTTTCAAACGAAATATTATTGGAATACGCATTTATTCATTATGTTTGCCATGATCGAAAATTTTCGGGTGTCTTAAAATAAAATCCGCTGTTTCAGCTATAAGTAATTCGATCGAACGCACGGTATAGGTACATTAATACACCGAAAAAAAAAAATGGAAATAGGATAATTTTTTTTTCATGTGCTAAAGCTTTTTACTGTAAAAACTTTAGGTTGGAAATCAAAGGAATACGGATTGGAGTTTCAAGGTAAGTGTATAATGGGGATGTTGCAAAAATAATAAATTCACTTACAACCTAATGGAAATGAAAGAAGGGAACATAAAACTTACATAATCGTGGAAATTTCGAAAATCGGTTGAATAGGTCGCGTGAAATAATTTGTTAAATTTTTTTGCAACGAAAACGGTACCTCAATGACCATCCTGTAGTTGTGACATCATAGCCTTGAAACCGCGGCTTGCTCTTATGGAGATTAATATAGAGAAGCGGTTTTTCACTTTTATTGCTCCTAAAATGGGGCGATTTACGTTGTAGATGGTAAGGACTTTTTTTGTAGAGTGAATTGTGAGCTCTCCGATGGTGTGATAATTTTTCCAGTTCAATGAATTTGAAGCAAGATAAAGCTTCGTTAAGTTGATTGTAAAATTAGTTCTCATTGAGGGGGTTCAGTTTTTACAAAACATGGAAAGAGGGAAGGGAGGGTCGGGGAAAAATTGTTGATATGCCATTGGGAAGGGTATGAAATGCATTTTATTTTCTTCACTGCAATCAGGGACGTACCGAGGATATTCTTCAGGGAAGGAAGGGGTAGAAAACCAAAAATTGACAATTAATACCGTAAAATTTTACCAACTTCTGAACTTTTTTTTTTTTTTTTTGCAAGAAAATAAGATCAGAGCAGTCTTATTAGTCTTTAAAAATGTTAAAAATAGCTATAATAATACCATAAAAATGATGTAGTTGAAGAAGTTAATTTTGAATTTTTTCTCACTCTTGACATTTTTTACTCATTAATCGTGAATATATCGTTTTTGTGTATTTATACTTCTGGCGCCTCTTTTATTGGTTTTAGCTCACTTATAAAAATACTTTGAATTAATCTTATTACGGCATTGAAAAGCCTTTAATAAGTACTATATTTCGTTCGCGAAAAACATTTTTGTAGCGTTTTTAGTTTTTCAAATATTTCAGTCTAAAATTTGAAAAACGGGCGATTTCACGTTTTTTCAATTTTTTGCAAATTTCATATTAACTAGGGGCTCCGCCTACTAGCCGCTTCGCAGCCCAACCCCCGCTACATTCCTCGTTTCGCTCGGATTGCCTACTCGCGCCTTCGGGGTTCGCAATAAAAATTAAATACTGCACAAACCAATTTATTCTTATTGTTAAACCCACTAAGAGTTCTTCCTTTCAGGATGAGCTCCTCCCTTTATACCTACCTTTGTATACCTACCATTCTAAAAAATTTTACGACTTTACTCTTGCTCATGTACAAAGCTTTTATTAAAATTTATCACCTTTTTTCCTTTGTATACCTGCTATCCTTTAAACCTTTTATATCTGCTATTCAAAACATGGATGCGCGCGCATCTCAAAACCGATTCAATTTTGATTTTAATATATAGAGAGATATATCTATGGAAAGAGAAAAGCTAGAGTGGTGCTTGCGCTGAAGAAAATGAAGTACGTTTCATACCCTTTCCAATGGCATATCAACAATTCTTCCCGGCCCCTCCTTCTTTTCACATTTTGCAAAAACTGAACCCCCTCAATGAGAAGTAATTTTACCATAAATTTAACGAAGCCGCATCTTGCTTCAAATTCATTAAATTGAAAAAATTATTATACCATCAGAGAGCTCACAGTTTACTTAGAAAAAGAAGTCCTTATCACCTATAACATAAATCGCGCCGTTTAGGAGCAATAAACGCGAGAAAACGCTATGTTTTAGCGCACCTTGTAAAATGCAAAATTTAAAATTTTTTTCACGAGTTCTATGTGATCAAATGGAGTGCGGTTTTTTTATTCGATTTCTAATTTTTTCTCTATACGTACATTTCTTCTAAAAAAAAAGTGCAACATCCCCATTGACTCAGAATTACGAAGGTAACATAATATGCGAACTTTTAAGAATGTAGATAGACGCATATATTCATTGGACATTTTTTTCATGAAAATCCGAAGATACATATGAAATAGTAAATCATGACCATTCAACATACAAATTGACGGATTGCGATAAAATGTCAATAATAGATGATGCTTCGAAAATAGGTAGAGCTGCTCAAAAGGAAATGAGAGATAAAATTAATTCATATATTAAAAACCAGGGAAAAGATAAGGCTCAATTCTCAATCGATCGAATGGATCCTATTGAATATGAATACGGACA
This sequence comes from Phenacoccus solenopsis, assembly GCA_009761765.1. Lineage (NCBI taxonomy): Eukaryota > Metazoa > Arthropoda > Insecta > Hemiptera > Pseudococcidae > Phenacoccus > Phenacoccus solenopsis. The sequence goes on along the minus strand of VFXL01000585.1, from coordinate 17,681 downwards.
GAAAAAGTTCGTTTCTTTGATGACTTGAATTTCGTTATTTAATTCTAATAAGTATACATAAATACTGAAATATTTTAATAAACTTATTTTAGGATGTGGCTGTTGTTGACAAACATCGAATTTCGGAATTTGGATTCTTACGATGAAAATCTCTCATATTACCATCAGACACCAACAATTTATACAGGTATCCATAAAATTGCAAGTAAAAGGTTTCATGATGTTGATGATAAAAGGAACAAAAAAGACCGCCTTGATAAAAATAAATATACAGAAGACAACGATGTGGATGATCAAAGGGACAAAGAAAACTCCCTCAATGTCAATAAAAACACAGAAGCCAACGATGTGGATGGTAGAAGGGACAAAGAAGACCCTCTTGATGATAATAAACATACAAAAGAGAAGTTCGTATATTTTAAGCGAAGAGATGTTAGTTGGCAAATCAATTTAGTTGGCTTCTTTGTTGACGATAAGAAGAAGGTAAACATGAAAGCGCACTTTCAAATTCAACCAAAACCTGAACAACATAAGTCAATTGAAGGTTTCAGACAGAAGGGCACCGTTGAGTAAGCTTTTTTACCCATATAATTCATTAAACGTTCAATATAACAATGTAGGATTTTTGTGATCACTCCACATGTTTTTTCATCGAACTTATCTCGGTTAAATTTTTTCTTATATAGACTAGAATTCAATATATTTTATTTCGATATCAAATTCCTTGTAACACACATCGACGATCTTCTTCGACCCTTCTTGGATGGCAAAATACAATGTAATAACAGAGTTCCGGAATTTGATGTTGACTATGACTTTAGTGGCATAAAAGTAAGTACAGTCATAACATAAGTACGATTTTATGATAGGTATTTATTTATCATAAAATCATACTAAATGCTGAATACGTGTGTACGAAATCCGTATGCCCTTACACTGGTATATAGATTACGAGTATATGATACATGTACTCAATGGCAAACGCGTTTGCTTGTTAAAGCACATTTTTGAACGCGCTTCATCTCGTAACGTAATGATGACCGTTTCCTTTAAAATTATAAAATTCACTCTCTATCAATATTTAAAAAATTATGTAAAAGATATTTTTCTTCAAACAAATATTTCCCGGCTTCTCGGGGGGCTAAATATAATTATTTTCGTGAAAAGTTCGCGAGAATGAAAGAAAATAATATTTTTTTTGTTGGTGTATTTTACCTACCTATATTTCGATACTTTGCTTCGTTTTTTTGCCTAACTCGGCCCCTAATTAAGGTTCAAAGGTATCAATGACATATATGAAATCCTCAAGACACGACTAACACTTTTGATCCTCTTCACACCACCTCTTTTTCCCATAGGTAAGGAGCTGGAAGGCGTTCAGATGATTTTTCATGAAAAGGGGGAAACTTTAGCCCCCCTGTGGCACGTGTTCCCCTCATCCGAGAGGGCTGAAATTTTTTCTGCGTAATGTACAAGCATAAAGAAAGAAATGTAGGGGGTGAGAACTCCGAAAAAATCCTGGACAACCATAGTAAAGAAATTATGTACTCAACTTCAACGACTCTGCGCCACACAGTGGGGCCGATTGCGATTCTAGGTGGACAAAAGTCCAAAAAGTGACATTCGATTTTCTGGTTGTAAATGCACTCAAAAGTTGTGTACATTTCCTCCTCTATAAGAAACAAAAGCCACAAGAGCCATAACTCAACCGTAGTGGTCAGGGGAGGGGGATGAGTAACACAACCTCCTACCTCTTCGCTCAAAATATCCCGCTAATGCGAAAACGCTGATGTATGGCTAATGATTTCGTGGTTTTAAATTCCCCTTTGGGGGGGAATGATATTTTTTCATGAAAATACGTTAAATAATGAATCATTTCACGGTGTTAATTTTTTTTTTTACAAATCATCACATTTATGTGAGAATTTTTTTTATTTTCGTATTTTTTTGGTGTTTTTTTACAATTTTTGTTACCTACAAAACCACAGACCTCTTCAGACCTAAAAGTGGCGACGTGGTGTTGTGCACAAAGTGCTCCTTTACACGCCTGTTTTGATTTCAGTTGCGCCAACTTGCGCCGAAAGTAGGTTTTTTAGGATTTTATGTTAAAATTTAGTGTTTTTACACGAAAAATCACAGTTTTTTTTTAATCACATTCTTAGCATAGGTTGTTGAATTATTATTAATTTTTTTGTTTTTGTTTTTTTTTGTTTTTGTTTTTTTTTTGTTTTTCTTTTTTTTGTTTAAATAAAGTTTTTAACCCCTTTTGGATTTTTCTACTTTCTAAATAACCAATTTTCTCGAAACTGGAGCTTTTGGTGCTCTGAGGAGTTGAATTTCCAATATAATTTTAACATAAATACATATGATTGAAAAATCAATAATCACTTGTTCGCTTGAAACTCTATTTTCCAAAAATTGGTGTTCTGGGGCTTTTTGAGGAGTTGAATTCCAAAAATGATTTCAAATTCAAATTTAGCAACCTCAAAAATATATTACACAATATAAATGCATTGTGCTTCTTTTGAAGCTCAGTTTTCTGAGAATTGGAGTTTTCGAGACTTTAGGGGCTTTTTGAGGGACTATATTACAAAAAAAAATTCAGATTCGTATTCAGCGACCTCAAAAATATATAGTTCAACATGAATGAATAACTTATTTCTTTGAAGCCCGATATTTAAAAAATTTTGCTTTTTTTGGGCTTTTCAAGAAGTTGCATCACAAAAAGAATTTCAGATTCGAATTCAGCGACCTCAAAAACATAGTTTAACACGAATGAATGACTTATTTCTTTAAAGCCCAATATTTCAAAAATTTTGCTCTTTTAGGGTTTTTCAAGGAGTTGCATCACAAAAAGAATTTCAGATTCGAATTCAGCGACCTCAAAAACATATAATTCAATATGCATAAATAATTTATTCCCCTGAAGCCCAATTTTCCAAAAATTTGGACTTTCGGGGCTTTTTGAGGGGCGGAAGGAAAAAACTAGTATCAAATTCGAGTTTAGCGACTCAAAAAACATGAGGTACGCTTATTTAAAAGTAAAAAAGTTACATTTTCGAATTTTGTCCGCACCTAGATTTGCAATCGGCCCCACTGTGCGCCATGTGTTAACCTATCGACTTGAAATTTCGGGAATCATAATTTTATAGTAAAATGAAACTTTTTAGGGGGTGCTGCACTTCAAATTCGAATTTTTATTTTTCATTGCCACCCTGATATACGTAGATATAATCTTAGTCATAGTGGTGCCCGTTTTAGGCATACAAAGTCATTGTGATGCTCTTTTTTAACGTTGTGGCGCCCAATTTGGGCACCACAAGGTTTTTAAGCTAAAAACTATCAGAAAATGATCATCTTACCCCTCTGGGTCTACAGCTGAAGTTTTAGGGGTGGGCACCATAATGACTATATTTATATATTAAAAATTAAACTCCTTATAAATACTGGAGTTTACGGTACATATATATACCTTGTGGTGCCCGATATGGGATCCTCAGAAGACAATATCCTTGTGATGCTCGACATATGGCTAAATTTTTTTTTATATGAAGAAGAAAAAGAAAATAAATTCTTAAACTTTGTGATTTTTAAGCGAAAAAAAAACAACTCAAATTTGGTGAAATTCAAGGTACGAAAAGTTAATAAATTATTAAAGCACGGAAAAAATTTCTCATACCTGTGATTATTTTTTCATTGTACTTTTTGTTCAATGTATTTCTAACCAGAGAAAAAACTTGAAAATGTGAACAAATTTCATACCACCATGATCATTTAAACAAAGTTTAATTCACGAATTTTCAATCAACTTCTATGCCGAAATTTTTTATTTAAAAAAGAATTCACGTAAGCATAATTTGTACTAAACAAATTTAAAGGAATTTACTTGCTCCTCAATGAAAACACGACCAACCCTACCTCTAACAAACAACAGAATCATCTTGATGAAATTCCTTATTTTAATTTCGAATTTTTTTCATGAGAAAACAAAAGAAAAAAATTGCTCAACTGTGTGATCACCAGCATCCTACACATTTTTTTTGTGCAAGAAAAATTTACCGAATCTGTTGAAATTCAACAAATTTGGAAGTTATTATCAGTGTAGATTGTAGCTCTATAAAAAGTTTTTACGCTGTCTATTATTTCATTGGTAAAGAACCATACTGTGATTTCAAGTTAACCAAGCCAGAAGATTTTATTACTTTATGAAAAGGTTTAGTATAAAAGGAAGTTATCTATCTATCTATCTATCTGTCTATCTGTTTATCTATCTATCTATCTATCTATCGATATTGCTCTATACCAGTTCCCTTTTCAAGCTTATTGTCTTTTTTTTCCTTCATGTATACCTGCTATTCAAAACGATTTTATGACTTTACCCTTGCACACACAAAAGGCATTTATCAAAATTTATTGCCCCACTTTCTTCTATTCATGCAAATAGGCATTAAATTTTGTTTGTATATTTTTTCAACCTTTCTTTCAGGATGCGCGCGCATCAAAACCGATTTCATTTTGATTTTAATATACCGGATGTCTATTCGATTCGGGTACCCTAGAGCGCTAAAATCCGTAACATAATGTTGTTAATTATAATTATTACATAAATGGGTACACTATATGAGATTCGTGAAATATAATAATTCAAAGCTAAGAATTTTGAGATTTTTCATGTTATTAACGAGGCAACCAAGCGCGTATTTAAAGTTATTCGAATTAACTGAATAGCCATTTTAGGGAATTTTGCGCTTAAGGGTACCCGAATCGAATAGACACCCTGTATAGAGAGAAGAGATATGTCAGATAGTTGTAGAGAAAATTGCAGCAAAAACATCAGTATTTTAGTAATTTAAATGTTACCTCCTATACAGTGTCTGCACGGTTCAGTTATGCTTAAAAAAAACCGCATAATTATAGAAAATTGATTTAATTTCTTATGTCTTTAAAATAGATAAAAAATGTGACCATAGAAAAATACGATAAAGATATTACAGAATGGCAAATACCAGAGCAACCACCGGATGTGAATCCAGATTCCGAACCATCGGAAGAAGAAATGAAAGTAAAAATTAAAAAAGCTGAAGTAAACGTGAAACAAAATAATTCAGAAAATGATGCATTGGATATGGTGGGAAAACATCTAAACATTGTTATTAACTTCATAGTAAAAGAGAAGACCATCGTGAGAAGAAAGTTACGCGCCAATATAATGCCCAAAATAACATGGAAGATAATGAAAATGGAAACGAAGGTGCAGTTGTCATCTTTACTTTACGAGGTTGTAAGATACGAAGAATGTTTCAATCCTAGATCAAAATTACCAGAAGTTGCACAAAGTAGTGGGAATAAAGTTTTAAACATAAGTAAGAATATGGCCCTAGATACAATGTCGAGTTTTTGCAAATCCAAGAAATGTGATCTCTTTTCAAAAAGGCGTAAAATGATAGATGCAATATCAAAAGCGAAGGATTCAGATAAAAAATTAGCAAATTAACTTTCATTGTAATATCCTCGTTTCGAACAGCAAATATTTTCGAATTCTTCACTTTTAAGATTCAAATTTTCAATGTGCGATAGCAAGATCGTTATTTACACATATATTTTTAGCTAGATTCAAGTTAGTTTATAGGATACTAGTAATCTATACCCATCCTTCGGACGGGGTGTTTAACCATGTGCTTCTTTATACACTGAACGGGGTTTTTTATCTTTATTGTTAATTTCTTCGATGGTAATAGTTCTTCTTTGCTTTGTTTTGCGAATTATTAAAGGAAAAAAATTTTTGAAATCACGATGGTAGATTCTACCATTTCTTTAACCAAAATTTTTAAAAATTGAAAACTAAATTTTTGTCAATGTTATTTTTATTTTTTATTTTTAAATTTGTGATCACGTTCAAAAAATAACTTTTTGCTTACTACTTATTTAATGAAAGGAGCAATTGAAAAATTAAATCGATATACAAAATTTCATATACATACATAAGTAATGTTATTATTCATTTAAAAAATTCTATTCATTCAAATTATATTCACGACGTTAAAATTAATCTTTTTTTCTTTAATCTCAGTTAGCCACAAATTAAAATTACTTCAAAAAACAAAATAAAAAACATTGATACATCCACATCGGAATTCGTTGAATTATTTCAAAACATAGACAGTGAAAAAATGTCTAAAATAATAATTTCGTTAGTCAACCATTCGGCATACGATGCCATTCGAATTCATAAGTTTAGGTTTTATTTCGTTCGCTAACCATTCAACGTGAGGTACCATGAGGAGGGATCCTTATGCTTTTTACTCCATGTTACAAATGACCACACCACTACTTCATTACAACTCCAGCTGGTTCAATTGAAGTGCACTCCATATTAGAACATGAGCTGGTTGAATGAAACTTGAAGACATTCTCTCACCTCCTGTTACATTTATAAAATTTTGCTCCATTTATCACGTGGGAACTAAAATACCTCCACTCATGCTCCGTCACGCCAACTCACAGTTCAATGAAACGTGAGGTCACAAAAACTCACCTTCCGTGCAAACTAAAAGACCTGGACTCATGCCCCGCCACGCTAATTTACGGTTCAATTTTTCCGTGAGCTCACACAAACTCACATTCCTACTACATATATAAAATTTTACTCCATAATATTGAAACGTGAGCTGGTTCAATGAAACGTGAGGTCACACAATCTCATGTTCCAAGTCCAAAATTTAAAAATTGCGAACATCATAGGGAGATCCTGGTGGATAATTTATTAACTACTTTTCGGGGTTGTGGAATGACGTTTGGTCGAGTGTCATAGATATGTGTACAACTTCTTTGGCCCATTTACTGGACGTTTCTTTAAAGCTTTTTTTTCGAGCTTGATGGAGCTTTTCGTGAGTTGCCTGAGGCGTTACGAATGATCTCCTCGTTCAGCCCTATCACATGAAACCACTCGCAACTTTCATTGTTGCGTGTATCTCGACTTTACCTCGGACAAAGTTTTACCCTCCTCAATTATATAGTAGATAAGTAAAGTTATGTTTATATATATATATTCTACATACGAAACAAAGATGAATTCGGTATTATTATATAGTAAAAATCTCATTTTTTCATTTATTAAAAATAATGACTACTACCTGACCATATTTTAATGTTTTTTTTTTTCAAGATCAGTCAAACATTCATTTTTGATATCAATTATAAGTACATACCTACATATGTTATTTCCCGTTGAAGAATATTAATATGATCTTTTATTATCATTAAGGTAGAAGTATGGCCAAATGTATGTTTTTCACACGAAATAAAAAAAAAATTAAGAAACATAATTTTAATACTTACTGGATTCAAGAGCATTTCACTTATTCTATACTATTAAATTTATCTACAAAAGAAGCCCTTCTCAGGTATAAGCTAGTATTATGTTCATGCTGATACAAGGATACGATCTGCATATATCACAAAAAGTAGGACATTTGAAACATTTTATAATGCCTATTTTTTTATTTTGAAAATGAGTGAATATTCTATAAAATCTACAACTGTGCTACATATTTCGAGGGTCGATAATTTTGACAAAATTTTGTAACAAGTGGTGGAAAAATTGAATAATTAAAATTTTTGAGATTACTGAAAAAAGTTGATAAAATTTGACTAAAATATAACCTAAAAATTGTAAAATCTAAAGCTGCGCAGAATTTTCTTGGCTGTTAAAAACTTGAAAAAATGTAGAAAATTAACGGAGAATCGATACAAACATTTGAAAATTTCATGACACGACTTCGCAAAAAATTGTGAGAAAAAATACCATTTTTCTTCTGAAAATGATAAAATATTTATTTTGGAAAAATAAAGTTTTTTTTTAATTCTATGGGATATGGAAAAATTGAGTTAAATTGAGAAAGTTGGGAGTTAGAATATACATTAACTCTCTACTTCAAGGTACTGGATAGATACTTCAACATTTACGAAATTACCTCAAGTGTACGTATTGAGCACAAATAAACGATCGGCGAAAGCCAGCATTAGACCCGGCTCAAATATAGTTTTTGAGTCCATCATTTAACGAAAGGAATCTCAATCGGAGTTTTGTAAATGTCTTGAATCTTAATTTTAGATTTCCACGGTCACCTCAGAAACACGAGCTCGGGGTTATATGCCGCTTTACCCCTCCATCTCACCGACTTTACACAAGTGGTGTTTAAGCGTTCCACGAATTTTTTTTTTTTTTGGACATGATTTACGATTATTACTGTAGCTGATTAAACCAAATGAAGGCAAAAAAATTTCACATCTTCGCTTAATGTTCGCGAACGTCAGTGAAATATAATTTTGTAGGAATGCCATTTTTCATTGAAAAATGTGAATTATTACTTCCACTTCTATGAATGCAACGAATGAACGATGGTCGCAATATACTATCAATTTGTCAGTTTCGCTTAATGTTCACGAAAACTCATAGACAACACGTACTGTGGCAAAATAAAGTTAAAAATTAGGGATAGGTAAGTTGTATATCGAAATTCTTCGATTTTTGACGATACTTGAGAACTTTTTCAGGTTTGGTGAAAGCTATGAAATATTTTATATCATCAGTTTTGTGTTGCATATTTTTTCTCGGTATGTACGTTAATATGATTATTAATTTTTTTTTGTGAAAAGTTCTGACTTAGATGAAATGTACCTTATAATTTTTTTCTTTGCAGAAATTTCATCAGTGAGAATAAACTGCTCAAAATTTAAGTGTAAGTTTAGGGTAAATGAATGACATTAAATGAGAGAATGAGCCATCAAAATATAAGAATGATATTTAAAATAGCTTTACTTAGATCTAATACTTTATCGAGTGAATAGAGGTGCTATATTTCTAAAGTGCGAGAACTCTCAGTAATAATTATTTCGCAAATAATTACTTTTAATCATATACCTATATCAAACTTTTCTATATAACATAGGGCATAATTAACGAAAAGAAGTACCCAACTACGTAATTATTAAATCTTATGTAAATTGCATTGTTTCAGCTAAATCGAAGAACAATAAAGAATGCGAATCTAGTTCGGGTTTGTATCTACCAATGTTGTACATGAAAATGCTTACCATTAGTATTTCGATAGAATGCTCGCTGTACTCACCGAATACTCTCACGTAATTTTCTAAAAATTAGCATACTGGTCGAGGATATAATTTTAAATCCCGTTATTATAGAATAAATGAACGTAAGTCCTAATACGTGATTATTTAAGCTCATATTTATTGCATTACTGTTTCGGCTGAATCAAAAAGTGAAATACTCGGATTGTTTCCGTTCGTATCTACCAATTATGTAGACAAATTAGAATAGTGTACCTACTTGCTGTACTCGCTGAGTACCCTCACAACGTACTTGAAAAAATTATGATATTCGGCGACCATTTTCAATAGTCTCTTAATTTTTTTTTTTTTTTTAATACGAAATAATTTTAAATTTTATAATTTTGGAATGAATGAAACTATAAGTAGATAATGCAATAATTTTTGTTCATATTCATTACTACAAATATATCGTTTCAGCTGATTGGAAGGATCAAATACCAATGGATGAAGGTTTTACTTTTGTATCCACCAATTATATAGTTCATAATGTTGAAACATTTATAACCTGCGATTAATCGATGAATCGAACACCATAGAGGCAATAAATTTTAATCGATTATTTTCAGTGGATATGATTGATATAGTAGATATGAGATTTAATTTTCAAACGTAAGATTATTGATAATATAGGTATACTACTTATTCATATTTTTTCATAATGTCAAAAATCTTCGGGTCACAAAACGGAATTTGCTGTTTCATCTATACAAGCGATTTGATCCGATGCATAGTATAGCTTTGTTAATATAGTATATCTATCAACCAAAAAGTGCAAATAGGTTAAATATTTTCTGATTTTTACATACATTAAAGCTTAGGTATATACATGTCAGACACGTTACTTTTGCTCATATTAATAAGATATTGTTTCAGCAGATTGGGAGAATGAATTACCCCCGCTGATTTCACGTTTGTATATTTTATGATAATTATGTAGATTACTAAAATGTTTAAAAAATAAGTACAGTGGATACGATCGAACCTTAAACGGGCAGTAAATGAAAATTAATTTTCAGTTAATGCGATTAATATAGAGAATATGAGATTCAATTTTAAGAGGTAAAATTTTGAAAAAAAATCCATAATTCTTCCTATTATCGAATATTGTAATATTATTAATTAGGTTTTTTACTTGTATGTGCCTATGCGGTTCTATCAGGCCAACTGTACAAGTATCAACATATAGGTACCTATATAAAGCTATTATATACCTCTAACCGTCTTTCTTCGTGTGCGGTCAAATATTATAAAGCTACAAGACCTAAAGTCCTGATCTTCTTCTGTTGCACATAGAAAACCTATTTTTTTCAATTGTAGCCTCAAGTTGCGCTCTACTAGGGTAAATTATGAAAAAAAGCAATACTGACCTTAAAGGTCTCTAAATTTGAAAAAGTTTTAAAAGTTCAATTTTTCAAACATTTTTTTGGCTATACGTTCTCCAGAACATGAGTAATTACTTTTCTATAAACAATTTAAAAAAGAATAACATTCTCCACCATTCGTTCGCGGACAGCAATATTCCATGATTTGAATTTTTTTAAATATGTTACTAAAAATGTTTGAGAAGCGAGATTTTCTTCAGACTGTAGTAGGTATATTTCGAAAACTATAAATGTTAAATGGGTACTGTAAGGGAGAAAAATGTTCAGAATTTAATTAACAATGAAGACAATTAGCGGAAAAAATTCTCAGCTCGTTCTATACCATCTAGAGGGCTACTTACCAAGCACATCAAGAGAAAATTATGAAACTGGAAACCTTCCACTTCTAAGACAGCCAAATTTTGAGATTAAATTGAAAAATTCAAGTTTTTCGCTTTTTTTCTGCTACTTTTCCGCAAAAAAAAAAGTAATCAAAAGAAAGAATAATTGTACATTTTCCATACTTCTAACACTCCAACACTTCAGGCTCTTTTAAGCTTTTCTCAAATTTTTAATTGAATGCAAGGGTTTATGTTATGCATCTAAATTGACATTGCAAACGGAATTTGAGCTTCTTAGTGGGTGTAATGAAGTGGTATGGAAGATTGAAAAAATTTCATGGCCCAATTTCTCCTCCACAAGTCGTTTGATACGACTGTTCTCCGTAGCTTACTTTATCTTAAGAGAGTAAATTATATAAATTTCGACTTTTCGTCCATCCTACCACATTTTGAAGCCTTAAAACACATTTTTATCTCGCCCCCTCTCCCCTAAACCATTTAGTCAGTTAGATTTGGTACATTATATACTATATAGTCCTTAACATTAATAACACTATTCAAGTCATTTATTGTTTCTGACAAGATTTCTATATGATGTGATAGAGGGGTACAAGAAACCCATGGTTCCATAGTTATGCTACAGAAATGTCTTTTGGGCGGGGAAGGGACAAAATTATGTCCTTTATAATACTTCAAAGAACAATAATTATTTAAAAAAATATATACATATATCATTAATTTTCATACATCTTTATTTTGTCATTTTCCTGCCAGTAAAACATAAGCAGCTACGCTACATCATTGTACTGAATTTCTTCGAGGGTTCAAATAAATTTAATTAATATTGAATGTGAAAGGTTATTTTGATGAATTTAATGATTTGCATGCATTTCCATTTAAACTTGAGAGATCATGGATCAGTCCCAGAAGAAACTCGCCTATAAAATTTTACTTCATTAAATTTCACGACCAAATTTTCACTCTAAAAGCTGTTTTACTGATAAGACTGAGAGCAATGAAAAATAAATAGACCTAATATTTCATCAAATTTGAGGCTCCTCAAACTTACCTCGAACTTTAAACATCACAATTTTAGATATATTTTTTCACATTTCTAGGAGTCATATTGTGGCGCTGAACCAAGTTCTGTATATGATGTATGAGTTTCCTGGGAAAATTTGCTGAAAGGTGTTTCGAAACCTAACACTTCGTCAAAAGCCATTTTTCATTCGGATTCATCTTAAACTTATTTAAAATCTGGAATGTAGATATATTGGTATTCTTGGTTCAGTTGTTGTGTAAGGCTATGATAAGAAATTTTGATGACATTCAGAATTCGAGTGGAATGAAAAATCTGAAGGGCTTAGTGTAAAAAATTCACAAGAATATCCAGTTATACAATTTTGAGCGATTTTTTTATCATAACTGCCTGCGTAATCAGTGCCTCAAAAATGTATAAATTCCTCCAAGTTTTTTTTTTTTTGTTTAAATTCTCTTTTGATTCTGCTTGAGAACTTGAAATTTGAATGTGTTTCTAATCCAATGTTGTGAGAACAAACTTTGCTTCGTTCTTGTTTTCTTTCTCGTTCTTTCAATTTTAACAAGATCTGCTTGTTTTAGTATATCATATTCACGATCTTGTTCTTTAGTTCAATGAAAATAGGAAATTCTTCGTTCTCTTTCGTTTTTATGTGTCTACTCACAAATTTCTCTCATATCATGTAAGTCAAATGTCAATGAAAGGAAGTTTAGAACCAGAAACGTGCGAGATGTCAAGTTATTCTCATTCTGTTTTAAGTTCTTCAAGCATCTCAACTTTATTTCCTTGGTCTTGATTTTGTTTTTCGAAGTGATAAAAAATCCCTCTTTTTCTCGTTCTTGGCTCTCGTTCACAGGTTCATTCTCACACTACGTGTAACTCATTCTATCGTATGAGTCTGAGATGAAAAATGTCTACGATTTTGGAATTACTGCAAGCCCGTCCTACCTCGAAATTTTGAATCTTCATTTCCGTTCGAATCAAAATATTGAAAAAAAAACAACTTTGAGAAACTTCGAACGATTTTCGTTTGCAGTATTTTATGTAAATGAAAACATACGAATACCTAAAAATGTAAAGATCTGAAGACTCCTACTTTGACCTCTCCTCCAAATCAGATAAACACTAATGACTTCAGTTCTTATTGAAAACTCGGCTAAAAAAGGTTATAAAAAGATATAATTTCGTTGCACTTTATAATTTACTGCCATGGCTACCTGAATAGTTGTTACTAGGCTAATGACGAGTAAATATTATCTTAGTCTATATGTGCGAATCAGGATCACTCTGTGTGGAAACCGTTGATGCGATCGCTAGAAAATGCCTCCTACGACGTTCTCACCGTCACCTCGTCCACACTGTGTAACCTTCTGTTGGAATTCTCGCCTTCCAAAGAACCAATAGTGGAATCCGGCGCCGTAGAATTACTATGCAATTTAACCAGAAAATCCGATCCTGCTTTGAGGTTAAATGGAATTTGGGCTTTAATGGTACGCACGATAGATTTAAAATTGGAACGTAAATTTTCAATTCTAAAAAGCTTCTTTGTTTACAGAATATGGCCTTCCAAGCGGAGCAGAAAATTAAAACGTTAATCCTTAATACATTGGGTATTGAGCATATTTTCCGATTACTCAGCGATTCCGAAGTGAATGTTGTAATGAAAACGTTGGGGTTACTGCGGAACCTTTTGTGTACCAAACCGCACATTGATTTTATAATGAATCTGCATGGTAATGAAATCATACAGGTCTCTATAAGAGTGTTCATAGTTTTTATGTTTTATTTGATTTTCTTTTTGTTTAACCTATCGTTGATCTCATTAGTTGAACGTTTTAGCTAAATTTCTTGGTAGCTTGTAATTTTTATAAATACAGTAAACTATTTTTATATTATTTTTTGCACTTATATATTATTGTTGAGAACGCCTCTGAGAACAATAGAAAATCTCTATGTAGTGTTTTTCGCTACCTTAATATACCTACTTGAGGATTTTTTCACTCGAACTGGCATTTATATTTTGATTTCAAAGCCGTCACAATGATACTGGACGCGAATCATTCGTCGGAAGTGAAAGAACAAGCGTTATGTATATTGGCTAATATTGGCGACGGCGATTCAGCCAAAGATTTTATAATGAATAACGAAGATATATTAAAAAAGTTACAAGAATACATGGTACATAGCATCGGCCATTAAAATCATTTAAATTGTCCACGTCGTGTTTATCTCAGCTTAATGTTACAGACAAGTCACCATGTTAAGTTACAAGTAGCCGCTATATTCTGATCATTCCAGCACAAAACAGCTACAAAGTTCTTTTGCCATCCAGATCTTCATAAAACGACTCATGTCTTCGTTCGCATTGATAGGGTTCGCAAACCCTTAGAGTCTGTTTATGAAGGAGCTTTCAAAGTCTTAAAACGAAACGAAAAATTCTTTCACATTGAAAAAAATGGAAGTAACATCACAGTTTCCATCGATAGGTTAAAACCTGCTTTTCTATTAAATGATGAAACAGATACGATTCCGGAGAAGATTATGTTGGAAAACGAAAATCTAAATCACGAAACAACCAATAACAGCGAAGATGAAAATTCAACAGCCAATTGGAACGCTTTACCATTTACTTCGCAAGAAAATGTGAAAAATCCAAAATCAATTTTGATTCTTCCACAAACCACCCGCACTGGAAGAGAAACGAAAATTCCTCAACGCCTATTGGAAGCAGTCGATAAAAGTCGAAAAAAGAAAACTGTCAGATTTTCAATCCCTTTAACCAATCACAAGATAATTCCCTTTCATCAATCATATATAAATAACAGAAACATTCGCAGAAACATTCATTTTCCAAAATTTTGTCATCAGTTGTAAACGTCTCTGTGAATTAAGTGCAATGTATGAACAAGTCGAAAAAATCAAGACAGGTGAAGCTGTTGGGGCTTTATCCGAAATTTTTAAAGTTCCACAACCGCCAAAGCCGCTCAAAAAGCCAACATCACCAATCAGCGTTGACGAAATTTTGAACGCGATGACAATCGTAACTACCAGAAGCACGTTTGTACGCCGACCACCGCCACTTCATACCTATTACCAATCATCTCATGGTATAGGAGATGCGATGATGAATCCTACTTACAATCCATGTCCAAAAGCTGAAGCACGGGCCCAAACTTTCGCAATAAACCAAAAAACACGAAAACGAGGCCAAAATTCCTTCAAGAGACATCGCCTAGAATACCAACATACCAACAACGACGAAAAATGAAGAAACTTAATAATTAATCATTTTTTTTACCTTTTTGTACTTTTATATTTTTATATGTCTTTTATTCTCTTTTTCCTTTTTTTTTATCTTTTTTACCTTTTTTGTTTTTTATTGTTTTATTTTTTTTTACCATTTGCCAGCCTCTGGCATTAAAAGGAGGAGTAATGTAGTACCATGTAAGATAATAAAAGTAATACCGTGTAGTAAAAGACTAAAAGTAATACCGTGTAAAGTATAACGTATGATAACGTTGTTCTTACTTGAAAAAAAAACTCTCGATTATGATTGGTCGTTGTAATTTCATGTTTCCATATAAATATAAGTGAATGTTGTTTATCAAATACAGTTCTTCTCTACTAACCACCCGAGTAAGTTCATTCCTTCATTCTTTCTTGCGATAGCCTCGGCCGTCGCACGCTCTCCTACTACAACCTCGACGCGACAGCACAAGCCGTCGCTACGCGAAAGCTTCGGCCATCGCGCACATCATACTTCACTGCGACAGCATACGCCGTCGACATTTTTTAATATTGCCGTCGTTTAACTAGCGACAGCCATTTGAAATTACATTAATTCGCCCGTTGCCTACATATGCTTGTTTTTTAAATAAGAACTGCAACTTCGTATAAATACTGGCATTTTTGAATAAATGATTATGTTTTTGTAATTAATTTGAATAGGTAAATTATTTTATTTTTGTAATTAATTCAAATGAATGTTTTTTTTTTTTTTTATCATAATCGAACACAGCATAAAAAAAATGAAATTTAGGATTTTTCAAATTCTGAATATTTTTTTCAACTCAAAATTTTCTCTAAATTTCTTTAAATCTCCAAGATTTTTTTCAACTCAAATTTTTTTTTTTGATTTTCTCAAAGTTTTTTCTATTTAATTTTTTCTCAAAATTTATTTCGAGCCAAAAATTTTTCTCAGTATTTTTTCAACTAAAAATCTTTACAGTTTTGTTTCAAATTTGAATGCTTTTTTCAAAATTATTTTCAATTATATTTATTTTTTATTTCAAAAAGTCAATATTTATTTGAATTTTGAAAACATTTTTTAACGCAACAATATTATTGAAAAAAATTTCAAAGTTGGCAAAAAATTGAAGAAAAAATTTCTAGGTGAAAGAAATTAGATGAAGTGTAAAATTGAAAAAGCATCTGAAGAAAGGGTATACCCGAATAAGGGGTGATTTTGGCCCCAAGCGCTTTTTGGCTCCTATACCCTTCAGGTGGTGTGCCTAGACTAGAAAAAATTTCTCACTAAGTTTTGGACCCCTATCCCCCTCCATTCCCGTTCCACAGTCGTTTTTTCACGAATTTTTCATTTCGTTCAGAATGAAGGAAATTTTTTGTTCTTTCGCACATGGATAGGTATCATAGTGGTGTATCTAAGGTAAAATTTTGAGCAATTTTGGTTTATTCCTTCATGGAGTTTTGGACATTTTAAATTTTCAACTGTAACAAATACCTTAATAACGAAAAACGACCACTTTTTTAAAGTATCCTAGAAACGTGTTTTTTTATGTAGATTCATCTTACGTATTCAGTTTTTAGATTTAGAAATGTCGTGGACGGTCAAATTCGAAAAACGTACCATATTATCGATTTTTTCCACTTTTTGAATGCCAATAATTTTATTTTTCATTTTAAAATTAAAAAAAAAAATTAATACGCCACCAATAAGCGTAGCGCAACATTCAGCCTTTCCCCTCACTCCCCTTCAGCTAACAGTGTATCGCAATGATTTCGTGTTGAAGAAAATCTACAGTAAGTATTCGTATAATATGTAGTAAACGTTACACACGTCTTCTATCTTATAATATTATAAGCAGGAAGCGGATAAGTATGCTCTAAAAAGCTAAAATATGCGCTAAAAAAATGACCCAATATGGGTGTCGTTTTAAAGTACTCGGTGAGGTGAATCTCATTGTAACAATAAAATATGCGCCAACAAATATGGCTCATTTTGCTCACAATATCTTGAAACATAAAAGTAATTCGAATATTCCGCTTCTTACTAAACACAGACAAAAATATGTTATTTCATGATTAAATTTCAGGAGGTGGTTATCCTCGAGTTGAAAGGTCCAATTCAAAATTTCAGAACCCACGGAACATTTGGGGGAGGATAGGGGTCCTCAAAATAGTGTCATTTTCGAATGAACATGGTTTTTTTCTCTCTATAGCCTCTGGATCGGTTCATAACCATAACCTCACTGGGCTATTAGAAGGACCCAATTTGAGTTTTTACATATCACTAGCCCATAAGCAGATCGATTGGCGACCATCTTGATCGCCCTATCTAGTGGTTAAAAAGTTGCAGATTGACGATTTCTATGTACATGAAAATTTCTCAAAGATTTTGTTTTTTTGTAAGTTTTTTGCTGTTTCTACAGGGACAATGTTTGAATACGTCTGTTATAATAAAAGTCATGTAAAATGAAAATTTCACAATGCAACGTTACCAATTTTTCACGATCCGAATTGTCAATTTTAGGTTTTATGCCCAAAATCTTTCTAAAATGCTCAAAAAAA